>WEIV01027573.1:3598-24928 GCA_013390005.1 Calyptomena viridis | reverse complement strand
GACATAATTTTTTTTCCTTGGAGAATTGGTTTTTAGCACTACGTGTGAGATCTTCCCACCTCTGTCCCCCACCTTGATATTTACACAGATCTGAAACAGTGTTTTGGCTTCTACTCAAGCTATTCCCTGTGATTTCCTTCCTGCCTCTGTTTCTTGCTTTTGTTTTGTACAAGGAAGCCTTCTGTTGGTGTGTGTCCAAAGACCTCTCTTTCTGTAGTCTTTGCAAATGCCCTTTCCCATTTTGTTAGCTGAGATCCCCTGTACTACGTGCCTGCTGATGAGTTCCACCTCACTTTCCTCCAACACCTTTATTATTTTCTTTTACTGCTATATGTTTGGGTATAGACATTTTATAATGAAATCCCAACGCACCATTTCTTAGGCTGTATAATGCTCAGTTTTTGTCCAGTTCCCCTGTTGTCACATGAGAAGCCAATGTACTAAAGAAAATTACTGCTGGGCTTAGTTAAAAAGCTAGGATCAGGTCTCCTAGTTACAGCTTCAAAACTAGGATCATGCAGAGTTCTAAACTCTTGCTTGAAGAAACAATTCTACTTTATTTGTTCTTTCCTATGTATGCTGAACCACCTAGCCATGGTAATTTGGATTCCCTCTATAGAATACACTAGTTGGTTCCCTTAGTTTTTATTGGGGTTTTCTCTGTTTACATATGAGTACAACGTAACTGTCCAGTGGTTTGTTTTATTGCTGGGTTGAAAAATAGAAGGGAGAAGAGAACATAACCATGTTTCTCTGAATTAGAATAGTATCCTTTCCAGCTATCCCTAGTGGGGAATACTTTCCCAGTTCTGTATTTCCAATCTTTTTGTTTACTGTTTCATTTGACTGTGCATTTTCCCGTCTGTACAGTATTTTTTCCTCCCATTCCCCAATTCTTAACTTTAAGAGATGGATTTTTTTTTTCCATTTCAACCTTGGTTACCTGTATCAACTCTGCTTCCCTTAATTTTTACACCTCCTTTTTACAAAATCAAGGTATTTCAAGCTAAGTTACNAGTAGTAGTTAGATAGAACTGCATCGACAGTGCATGTAAATTTCCAAATACCAGTTTATCAACTGTGCTGAAGTGTTATCATTGCTGCCTAACTTTTCACTGCTCATTAAATCCAAAACGTGTGTACACGTGCATAAACCTGTTTCCAATGCTTTCAAACAGATTAATGGAGCAAATCAAGGGTAAAACACAGTGTCATAGGCTGAAAATGTGTGTCTTCAGAGGTACAATAATGATTTATGAATTCTTATTCATGGGAATGTTGGTAATGCAAAAACTTCGAGTTTTAGTTCTGCAACAAAAAAAAATATCCTTTGTTGGTTCCTTGTAATAACCCCATAGTAGGTATGTCAAGCATCTCATAGAAATACCCGAAAATACGGACATATGTTTTGGTTTCTTTTTTGTGACGTGTGTCTGCATGCTTCATTGGTTCTTCAAAGCTGAAAGTGCTGGTTTAATTAAGGCTTGCTTCAAGTCACAAGTGACATTGAGAGACATTCATTTAGACCTCTTGTCCATGGTAATGATAAAGTCACTCTAGGCATTAGCAAAGGGTAATATCTTAAAATCCTCCTATATTTAAGCTACATAAGTGTTTATGCTTATTCGTAGCATTTTCAGTAACTCACAGGTAATAATGTGATTACTGACAATTTACTAACTTTGAGTTAACAATATCTAAGATAAACACATCCAATCGCAGACTTTCTGTGATTCTTGGGTGTCATTGCTACTTCTTGGAGTTTGAAACACCAGAGTATGACCACAAGTGTCATTACTGATGGTGTGTGGACCACAGCTGCAGTAAGAATAAAAAAATAGATGGTCAAGGGATTGGGAACTCATTCTTTGATTTTTGCAGTTGATTATCTGTTTAGTTGTGATGTTCTTCTCCTCAGCATTTTTATATAATTACAAGTAAAAGGATAAAGATGACTGCTTTATAATGATATTGGGAAGAGTCAAGAGAAACATTCTTTGGTTTTTTTTTTTGTAAAGAGAATATTTTAATAATCTTTAATTTTAAGAAACTTCAGGTGTTTCATTGAGAAGTGTTTTTAATAGCAATACAAGGGAAGTGACTCTGCTGAGAGTATTCTGCTGTGAATGTAAAGACAAAATGTTTTCAAGAACTTTGCTTCCAACCACAAACTCTCGTTCAGTCTTTTTCTTAGATCTCNTTTTACACCTCCTTTTTACAAAATCAAGGTATTTCAAGCTAAGTTACTTCATCTTCTTTTTTGACTCTATTATAATAATATATTTTCATAATATCACCTCTTTTATGTCTGTTTTTTAAGAGAGCACCTGGTAGCCTCAAACCTAGACAAGGAATCTATGTGATGAGGAGCTGGGGGGATAAGCTCATACTCTTTTTGCCTCGTTAGCACAGCACGGTGAAGAGAGGTCGTGCCATATACTGATTGAATTTTAATGGTGTTAAAAAATTAAACTTCTCCTAGGATGTAGCTGAGAATCCAGCTAGCTAGCAGTGACTGGTGAAATGGGGATTTTACATCCAATTTGAGTCTGCTCTTCTGCTCAGGTCTTCATGCTGAAGGCAGTTCAGCTTCACAAAGAAACTGAAATTTAATAAATCTTTCTTTCCAGAAAACAGAGAATGAGTTCAGGTGCAAGGTAAGCTCTAGCTGAAAGATTTTTCTTTTGCGTCTGAAGTTAGCTCCTGAAAGGACCCGGCTCTGAAGAGGAGTTCTTTGCTGCTTGCTGTTTTCTAAATATGGTGTTTTTACACAACATGAAGTAAGGCTGTCCAACGAGGTATTTTTATATGGGGAAGTATGTACTGAGAGGTGTTTATTTTTGTTTCAAGTAGTAGTTAGATAGAACTGCATCGACAGTGCATGTAAATTTCCAAATACCAGTNGAATAAAAAAATAGATGGTCAAGGGATTGGGAACTCATTCTTTGATTTTTGCAGTTGATTATCTGTTTAGTTGTGATGTTCTTCTGCTCAGCATTTTTATATAATTACAAGTAAAAGGATAAAGATGACTGCTTTATAATGATATTGGGAAGAGTCAAGAGAAACATTCTTTGGTTTTTTTTTTTGTAAAGAGAATATTTTAATAATCTTTAATTTTAAGAAACTTCAGGTGTTTCATTGAGAAGTGTTTTTAATAGCAATACAAGGGAAGTGACTCTGCTGAGAGTATTCTGCTGTGAATGTAAAGACAAAATGTTTTCAAGAACTTTGCTTCCAACCACAAACTCTCGTTCAGTCTTTTTCTTAGATCTCTGCATCCCAAGCATGTGACTTTTGTAGCTGAACATGAATGTGCAGCTACACTGTCTTTGAACAATTTATTTGACTTCAGGCTACAGTGCTCAAAAGCCAGGAGCTGCCAGCTCACTGTAGCTGGGAACTCTGATTTCAAATTCAAAGGTCCTGGGTGCACACAAACATTCCCCAGCAGAAGCTGTGAAAAACCATGCACTGATATAGCTTACTGTGTGCAAGTTTGCTCACTGGTCTTTGCTATGTTCAACTGAGCCTGAGTAGTGGCTTTGAATTTTGGGCTGGAATTGAACATATTTGTGCCACAGTAAGGTGTCTGAATACTCAGTGGAAAAAATCAGGGCTCACTTGTTTATTGAGAATAAATCTGTCTGTTTTTTTCACATTGCAGTATAATTTTTTGGATTTAAATAACAATATTGTTTTCTGGATTTTAAGATGTATTATGTGCTCTGTGATACAACAGTTACAGTGGAGATCAGTCTTCTCATACCAAGAATTTTCATGTGATTTCGTTTATGTTTAGTATTACACTGTATGGACATAAACATAATGTTCCAATTTAGTATAAACAATCAGGGCCTTCATTTATTAAGAACTGTGAGAAAGTCTGACAAGAGAGGTTACAGGGAAAGTGTATAAAATCAGCCCTGGAATCTCCCAGCATATCTAAACTTGTCAGTAATTAAATTCAGAAACTGCTGGAATCCTTTAGAAGTAGAGTAGCTGGGGGAATATTTAATTTTTTCTCCCTTAATGGATTGATTACTATGGTATTTCTATTACATGTGAAGAAATCAGCCTCTGTGTAAACCAGCCAAAATGCTCCAGGGCTTCTTTGGAAAGAAACTTTAAGTCTTATTAATATGTGGTTTAAAAGATAGTGAGAGAGACAGACTATTTGAGGCATAGTGTTTAGTTTTTGGCATTGTAAGTGGGAAGTCAGGTAGCTGAATTTCTCCTTGCAGGGCAATGACAGGGAAAGCTTAATTACTAAATACCTTTCACAGTTATGCTCACGAGAGATTGAGACTATCTTTTCATTTCAACTAGAGAGGCAGGATGGAGGAAAAAGCCAAACATCCCCTAGCAACACAAGAGTGAAGGCAAAGGACAGAAAGTTGCTAGTGGATTTGAACTCACATCTAAATGAGTTTCTAATTGGAAAGAAAGCTGTGTTCCTCATCTGAGTTATCAGCAGTAGCTTTTCCTGAACCCAGATCAGTTCTGGTCTGCAATAATGCCTGAAGGAGAGAAAGGTCTAATACAAACTTTTTATTAAAAATTAATACAAACCTTTGTTTTTCTTTTTGTGTAATCTATCATAATTAATACATAACTTTATTTCAGAAAGCTTTATATGAAATCTCATTCTGGTTTTGATAAAATTCAAGTGGAATTAATTCTAATGTAAATTACCAGATATTGAAATTAAGCCTATTCTGAACTTTGTCTTTTTCTCTAATTCTCTTCCTAATAGTCACTCTTGTTTTTCTTTCTTGAATACAAAAGACACTTTTGAGTGAAGTGCAAACTATTCATCTCTATTTTAAATTTTAACTTTCAATTTTTATAATATATGCTGACCTGACTTTACAGAATTAATACTTTAAATTTGGTGTAAAGGAAAAATCTTCTTGAACTCTAGACTCACTGACTGCATTCTAACAACATTCTAACAATGTGTTTCATACCCAAGTATGAAAAAACCTAATGGTAACAGATTGTTAAGCAAATGAGCAAAAGGGGTGGAGAAAGTAAGAAATGTGAAGTGTCTGATCAGGATTAAAGTAGATGTAGCTGATATTTTGCATAAAAGCTCTTGCCTTTTATTTTTTTTAGTATTTTGACTTCTTTTATGGGAACTCTAGTTTAAAATGAGATATTTTGGGAGGCTGTATCAGAAGAATTCTACTTCCATCACTGAAGTGTGTTGATTTGGAACTGTAAAATTTTAAGAATTAAAAAGAAAAGTCCTTGTAGTAGTAATTGTTGCCAGCTATCCTAGAGCTATACTGTTAATTTTTCAATGTTTAATGTTCTACTTTTAAACCTCAGTTCCTGGAATCAGCTGGATAAATGAATTAAGATTCCCATGATAAAACTAAAAAGGAAAATTCTAATTTTCATAACTATGGAAAAAATTAAATAAATGAACTCCAGTGGTATACAAACAAGAAGGAAGGATCAAACATTTTGAAAACTGTGGTATTTTAAAATTTCATGCAATATATTATTTAGTGGAATATGTACTACAATGAATGCAACAAAAAATAAAATGTCGTTTGAGGCTTTTTTCCCCTTTCCCTCTTTTTTCCTTGGCTTTTGATGTACTTCAACACTTCTGTTCAGAACCAGAGCTTTGCAATTTTGCTATCCTACTAGAGCAGACTGAATTATTTCTCAGTGTTTCAGGAGGAAGGAATGCACAGGAATGGGGAACATTGTTTTAAAAGCACAGCAAAGAAGAAGAGAACAGCCTGCATTTAGCCTTCTTTTCTACTTTTCCTATATACTAACTTTGGGCACAACTCTTCTGCAATAAAGGGCTTTATATTTTAGCTGCCAATTCCAAAAGGAAATACTGTATTATTCAATCAATGGAATTTCACAGTAGATATACCTATATAAATGAAGCTCTTCTGAATTATGACAGGAGATACTTCTTTTACGGATAAAAGGTGCTGTTACACTTTTCCTGGCTGTTCAGATCCCTCATGTTTTATTGGTGTGTATATCAAGCATACAATAGTGTTTCTCCAGGCACTTGTCTGATCTCTCTTGACCTCACAGAAAATTCTAGTGTTGCCAGAATTCATTAATTTTTTCAGCTTATTTTATCATAAATCCAGATTTCTGGCATCCTTGCCTCAATCCTACAGCATTTTACCTCGAAATCTCTCTACTCTCCTGCTACTCTCCCATGAAATTTTTTTGGCTGATGCTGGTCTCTGGAGAGACCTCTCAGACAAATCTGCCTATTACCAACTTCCAGGTTGGCTGACAGGCAGTGGAGAAAAAGGGACTTCTACTCCTTGAATATCTTGAAAAAGAAATGAGCTAAATGTTGTTTCTGGACAGATAATAATGAACTTGACTAATATTCTCTTCAAACCAGGTAAACTTTGAGTCCACAAATTTTTCTGTTAAGTAGTTCCAGTAGTTAACAACACCTAAATGAATGCATGCGTAAGTGAATATTCCAATAGTTAACAACTTCCTCTATCTTGAGGTCTGCTTCTTCAAGACTTTTCAATGACATTTAGTTATTAAGTTAAAAGAAAAGATGAATAGTTGATCTCTATGTGCCTTCTTCCTGCTGCCTATGGTTTTAGAGACCCTTATCTTAACTCCCCAGAATTCTCTCTGAGACAAATGACAGTCTTACTCCACTTAGTCATCACCTTTATTGAAGCCCTTTCATGTTTTTAATTATCTTTTTCAGACATTTATTACAATTCTTCCATGTCCTTTTTAAAATGAAGAGACAGAATTACACAGATTAATATGTAGGGAACCCTAATTCCTTACAGTGGAATGTTTTGTTCTCAATTTTATTCTGAATAATCATTGATATCTCAACTGTTGCAGTTCCATGGTTTTTTTCCTGAGCGTTAGCAGTCTGCTCAGAGCCCATGATTCTGTACATCAGTTTGGGATTGTTCTTCTGCTTGTGCATTTATTTGCATTTATCTCTACTGAACTAAATTTCTCTTTTCATTATACAGTGTGCAAAGCACCTCTGCTCTTTTCCACCACTATTCTCTCATGTTCCTACTCAGTATCAGTTTTTATTGTCAGCAGAAGTTTTCAAATTGTTCCTTGTGTCCCTTCCAGGTTGATCATCACTGTATGAATCAGCACAAACACAAGATTTTCTTGATCTTAGTGATCATGTTCTGGTCTAAGTTTATTCTGCTTTCTGTTTCCCAATTTGTAACGAGGTATTCACCATGCAATGCTACAACTAATTAGTTTTCTGAAAAGGTACTGAAGGAGTAGTTTTGAAATAGCACATCTTTGGAAGGCCAGGTAGTGTATATCAGCTGGATGTACTTGTTAACCCTGTGAATAACTCCCATAGGTTTGCTAGGCAGAACCATGTGAATACTCTTTCTTTTTTTTTTCCTCAAATATATAATCTTTATCTACATGTCAATTAATTCTGGTTTTTGTTGCAGTTTCTATTAAATTTCCCAGAATAAACATAATCAGAGTTAGAAGCCTGTAGTTCCCTTGTGAAATTTCTTTAAAAAATTGACTTCCCATTTGCCAGTCATCCTCACGTGAAAGGACTGGTAAAAGAGATATTACAATCTACTATTTTTTTTCCCCAGCTGTTTTATTTTTTGTACTTCCTTTACCATTCTGGGAGGAATATCAACTTTATTCTGGTCATTTCTTACTCTTTATTTTCTGGTTTGTTCCGTTTTAATTTCTATTGTCCCTTATTTAAGATACATCATCTGAGTAGCTTAGAAAAAGTGGTGGTCTTCCCATTTGTTTCCAAAATCAGCCATTCTTTTGATTCTGTTTGAGATTAATTTGGCTAGGAATCTTGTCAGCTGGTGAAAACGTTCTGCTTTCTAATTAGATCAATGAAAAAGTCTTTGAAATTTCTCTTTGAGATTATGGTCTGACACTAAATCACAGTGTTAACATTGCTAACACATTGAAAACTTTGCAATACAAGTTTTTGCTCAATAGTCTAAGGTTTGTATTTAACCTTTTGTGCATTCAGTACAAAACATAAAGCTTGCTTTTGCACTTAATATAATCAGGTGATATGAGAGTTCAACCACTTTACTTGTGGCAGCCACACTGGAAGGCAATACATTTTCACTAATAACAACATTATCATGCCCGATGTCTAATTACATCATAAGAAGAGATTGTGATATCAGTTAGATCAATAATGGTTGTTCACACAAATGTACAGATTAGGGAGTTGTAGAATTTTTGACCAAAAAGAGAGCATTCTGCCTCTAGAAAGCACTGGGTGAATTATGAACAACTGGTGGGGAAAAGAGGATAACAAAATGATCATTTCCCTACTGTCTTTTGCACTGCATAAGATGGAGGAATTCAGTCCTTTTCTGTCTGGAACTTCAAAAAAAGTTATCATTATATTGCCCTTTGGCTATCTCAGATCCTCCTATGCTTACATAAAAATCTTTTGATAGGATTCACATCAGAATGGAAGTTTCTGATTCACATCAGAAACTAGCCTGTGCCTTAGTGTGCTGCTGAGTTGTCAAAATTGCTGCTCAGGCTTGGTAGTCTAGAGCTACCTAAACATACGCAGTTTGTGAAGCATCACATAGATGTTGATGTTGCCTGTTCAGGCAGCAGTGACAGTCATTTTTGGCTTCATTTGTGCACAGCAGGAGGAATTTCCAGTTTGCTGATTTTTTTGTTACAACATAACGCACTACTAGTGACAGGCATGCTGAGCTGGGGACTCCCAATTGCAGACATTCATTTCTCCCTTTTGGTCCTCATTATTTTTATTCTTGATATCTTTCATAAAGGCCAAAGGTTTTTAATTTTTTTTAATACTTTTGGAGACTGTGCTCAAATTTGTTGTTTTCTATGATTCTTAATGACCTGGACTTAATTTACCTGTTGAAAATTATGGACAGAAAAAGCCCAAGGAGTAAAATAATAGCAATCGGGCTACCAGCCTTCAGGTGGACAACAAGGCCAGTGGCGTCCTGGCCTGGATCAGGAGCAGTGTGACAGCAGGAGCAGGGAAGGGATTCTCCCCCTGGACTGGGCTCTGGTGAGGCCGCACCTCAAGTGCTGTGTCCAGTTCTGGGCCCCTCAGTTTGGGAAGGACATTGGGGTGCTGGAGAGTGTCCAGAAAAGGGCAATGAGGATGGAGAGGGGTCTGGAGCACAAGGGCTGTGGGGAGAGGCTGAGGGAGCTGGGGGTGTTCAGCCTGGAGAAGAGGAGGCTCAGGGGAGACCTTGTCACTCCCCAAAACTCCCTGACAGGAGGGTGTAGCTGGGGGGGGTCAGTCTCTTCTCCCAGACAACCAGTGACAGAAGGAGAGGACACATCTCAAGCTGTGCCAGGGGAAGTTCAGGTTGGATCTTAGGAAAAACTTCTTCACAGAAAGTGATTGGCCATTGGAATGGGTTGTCCAGGGAGGTGGTGGTGTCACCATCCCTGGAGGTTTAAAAAAAGCCTGGATGTGGCACTGAGTGCCACAGTTTAGTTGATGAGGTGGTGTCAAGTCATAGGTTGGACTTGATGATCTCAAAGAATCTTTCCCAACCCAGTTAATTCTGTGGTTCTGTGGCTCTGATTCTTCCCGCCACCTTGAGTTCATTAATAGCAAGTGTGTTCTGTTAATAGCTGCAAAAATTGCTGGCTTAGTTGGCTTTGAAGGGATACTGATGTCAGATTTTAAAACAGATGTAACAGAAGCAGCAGTGCTTCATTCTTCACATTTCTTGTCATCATATCCATCTCCAACCTGGGGAGCTGCTGGGGCTGCTTAGCTGCTGTTCTCATTAAAGCTGGTGTGCAGCTGGCAGAGGAAAGGAAAAAAAATGACTTTCTGGTTTGCTTGCTTGCTTTGTATCCCTCCTCCCCCTGCAGTGTTTTCCCCTAATTTCTCCCACAGAAACCAACATATTATTGCTGTTTGTAATCTTCATTGAGTTCTTCTATAATTCTTGAGATTATCAAATGGTTGATTACTTTCAGTCGTAATTATGCAAATATAGGATTTCATAGAAATGGAATATGACTATTTGGCACTTGTAGAGTTTTCTTGCAGAAGATTGTCTGCAAGTTTTGGACTGTTAGTTGACATTCTGGGTAGTGAAATATATCGTATCCCATTGGTAACTAATTGAATTTGCAAAATATATTTTGTAAGTATTGTTTTTATTACATTTAAAGCAATATTTGCAAAATTAAAATAACTTGGGAATAAGAAAATTTGAGAAAAACTACTCTATTCAATCTAGACTTTATCCTTGCACATATATGATATAAGAGATGTTTGAATTATTAATCACTTGGGGTGTCTCCTGCTCTGATTTCTGCCTTAGTGCATGAGATGGCGGAAATGGACACATTTTTCCTTCTTTATCACTAGCCTGCAGTGTTCAATGCCCTTTGTTTGCTGTACATTCAGAGCCAAGCCTGTTCTGAGTAAACAATTATTAATTTCTGTGTAGGCTCTCCAACTGATAATAACATTTCTGTGTACTTCACAAATATTAGGTAAGTTACTGTCCCACAACCTTTGGGAGATTGAGATATATGACTGCCACTTTATAGGCAAAGTATTAAGCTACAGAACATTTAGCATTATATGTGTGTGCATATAATGCACATACATGCAGACAATCTTTGTGGCTGCTCTGAAGGCATATGGAATTCATCAGAAAGCTTCACATAGGTTGTGGTGGCAGATCACTGTGGGTCTGAGGGAGCTGCCAGGCTTGCTCAACACCCTAAAAACACCCTACAGTGCGGACTTTTATGGCCATTTCCCATGAAAGGTCTATGTAAGTGCTTGCTAAATGCCCTGTACATCCCCACCCCCATCAGCACCAAGGATTAGGCAGGCAGAAGTTAGTAAGTATAATATCAACCTGAGTGCAAAAACTTCAATTCCTTTATGGCATGGCACTTGTCTCTAGACTAAAGGTATGCCCAGCACCCTTCAAGAGTTTGTCCAGTATGGACTGAGGTACAGGGTTATTTGAGTGGAGGAATATGGAGTCAGAGAGAGAAAACAACAACAAATCCCCTAAGGAAAAACACAAAGAAAAAAAATGCAGATGCACAGATGGCCAGGTGCAGCCAAGCCCTTGGAGCAGTCCTCTGAGAGAGGTCCCCTCTGTGGAGAGCTTGTTGGCTGGAAGGATTGGGGCTGTGAGCTGAGAGACAATCTCTAGCTCTTTGATTTTTCTGGTTTTGAAGGAAGCAGGATATTGCACATTCCTGTGCTGTATCTGGCCTGCATCAAAGACACCTGACCCCCACCCACACATCTTCCTTTTGAAGGGGCAGTTTTCAGACTCTTGGTATTGTTTTTCTGGTTTGACAGAGATGCTTAGGTTTGAAAGACTAACATGTTTAGTCATATTCACACCAACCTCAGATATATAGAGGGAATATTCAGCACTCCTCCAAATTGGATTGTAATGGACTCAACTGGCATTCAAAATAGTTTTTGGATGCAGTTGCACTTATGATGCTTTCTAGATTTTTTTTTCTACTCAAAATTGACTCACAGAGAAACATGCTTATCTGGCAAAGCTAGATGCTCTGGAGAGACATTACAGATTTTATTCCAGTCATGACAATGGAAAAAAGGCTGTTTTCTGCTGATGTGAACAGTCACCAGAGTGGCAAATCTGCACTTAGTGGATTGCTCTACTGGTCACTCAGGTCCATCTGTGCTGATGTTTTAGTTTGGCTCAGGAAAGAACTTTTCAAGTCACTCTCCTATGCATCTCCTGTTACATGGTTTCTTTGCTTTACAGATATATTTGGAGTATACAAACTAGTTTCCTTCTGGAGGACAATAAAGTGACAAATGTTCTCCAAGTGCCTACTGTACCAGTGTACATTCAGTCAGCAGGACTGGGTGAGACATAATCGAAAGATTTTTCTCCTTCCTGTCCAGTAGACCTTTCTTTTTCTGCTCTGCCTGTTCCCCTTATTACAGTATATATTACTTATATAGAAGTTGCTGTCTTCTGGCATTATTATCTTCATGCCTTCCCTCAAAATTAAAACTTTCACCATTGTGCTCATATTGATTAGAAAGCACAAACATTTGATTCAATATCAATATGTCAGTGGAGTTTGCATCTTGTGAAGCTAGTTCAGAGAAGGAATAGGGTTTGGACTACTGTTAATTGTATATTTAGGCTGAGTGAATAAAATAAGAACTCAATAAAATGACTTTTCTAGCAATGTAAACATGGAAATCTGATTATAAATATATGTATATAAATATATATAGTTTTGATTTTGATAAGTAGTATCTGCAATTTAAGGTGCAAGAATTTTCTAAATTGTGAAAGAAGCCTTTAGAAGGACAGCTCATTGGTCCATATGAATCTAGAGGTGTATAGAATTAATTTATTATCTCGATTTATTATCTCAATTAATTAAAAAACCCCCACTGTTCTTTACCTTATTCAAATATGCTTAGTTTTCACTTTCTCAATTTCATTCTTTTACCCATGAGGGTTGACTATATTATTTCCCATTCCTTTCTTTCTCTCTGCCCTGCAAAGCAGCCTTTTGTTGTGCTGTCCTTGGATACCTTGTATGTTCAGTTTTATATGTTTGATTATGGTATTCTTTTGAAGTTTAATTTGGAACAGAGATGAATATTGTCCTTGAAGCTGTGTCAAGCAGGTAATCTGGTTTCTCATTGCCTGATGGTAAGCCAGTTTACCTTTCAAAACCACACCAGCTCTGTCAGTCTTAGAAATCCCTTGCATAGCACAAAAATATGAGTCCTGAAAGACACACTAAAGCAGATTTGCTCTAAGGTGTACTGTATATAAGGTATGTGCACCCTATATATTGTAGCTTTTAGTGAGTTATTTCTTAGCACAAAGCACCTGCAGTTTGTTTTCTGGTGGGGTATGAAAATAATGTTGTTTCACTGCAGAAAATATCAATGTAGTTGCATCTGATTGAGCCTCTTTCTCTGAAAAACTATTTCCCCATGTTTATTTCTAGAGATGAACTACTGTTTTAAAAGGAAAAATACCACTTTCAAGCTTTAAAAGGGTCAGAAAGAGAAAGTGAGGTTCATATCATCTTATTTTTTGGCTGTTGGGTTGTTTGGGATTTTAGGGTTTGATCTGTCTGTCAAATACGTCTGAATGGTTTTTCTAGTCTCAGGTGAGCATATGGAAACTTGCATCTCTGCTGTTTAAGGGTCAAATTTCTTATTCTTGAACTATCAATGGAAATTAAAAAGATGTAGAGATGTTAATTTTAAAATGCACATGAGTAAAGATCAATTTTCATGTACTAGAATGTTATATTCAGTGCTAGCAAAAATTTAAGAAATATCTATATTCTAAATCAGGATTCCTTAATCTAGTTAGGTGAGACCTGAAGGTTTCAGCTTGCTTTTGTTCAAGGCTGTAGCCTTTTTTAACAAGAGTGAAAATTCAAGTTGAGAGACCTCAAAACAGATTCTTAAGACTGAAATTTATAAATATAATCTAAGATACTACATTTATTCGGATTCTGTCCCACTCCACAATATAATGTACCTTCATACAATTTAGATAGTCCCAACAAAATCAATAAAACTACCTGACATCATTATTTGTTTTCCTATATTCCATTCTTTATGTTCAGGTGCTTCTCAGCTATATTTGATTAATTTTTTAGCACCAAACAATGTTGAAGAGGACTCTCTTCTGCTTAGATTAAGAAGGTGAAGAAGTGAAGTTCAATCAGAATTTAAATGATCTCTATTTTCTATTCATAGCTATGGTTATTCACTGATTTGAAATTTGTTTAATTTTGTGGTGAAAGAGAAATCTCAAGTAGGGAGGTTAATCTTAATAATAATCTGATCCTGATTCAAGCAGTTTGATGCATTTACAGTATCTCTGTCAATGGATGGAGGTATCATTAATGACAATAACTCGTATTTTTTCATGTAATTTACACAAATTCTCACAACTGTAATTATTTTTCCTACTACTTTTTATTGAGTAAAAAAAGGTGTTAAATTTGTTTAATGAACAAATTTGTTTAATAAACAAATTTGTTTATGTCATAAGCAATAAATGAGGAAAATATTTTAAAATGCCTTTTCTCTTTGTTTCCTCAGCCTTGAGACTCTGTAGAAATCTTGAGATTTCTTCCTACACTACAGCATCATCTTCATTAAAATTTGAAGCTCTAGCAGTGCAAAATATTGATTTTTTTTTTCCTTGTGGACAGGATTCTTCATTTCAATGCAGCTTTAGGGAATTAAATATGGATTTGAAAGAGATGTCCAGCTGCTCATACCATTTGGCAGAAGCTGTCTGAACTGCGAAAGTGGGGGATAAATGCAGACATCTTGAGCTGTTCTAACCTCTTCTTGACTAGACAACTCCATCCATTATGAATCCCCTGGGCCAGATTCTCACTGAGGTAAATTGGCACTGTTTCCTTAGGCTCATTGCTTCTGTGCCGACTTACAATAGCTGGGCCTTAGATTATATTGTCATTAAGTGGATGAAAGTGACCAAAACATGTCTGCAGCCTCAAAATTGAAATACATTTCTGTAAGTAGTGTCAGGCTTTAGTAGCAGCACTAATGTGATGGAGGCCCCCGAAAGCCTCTGCAGACACACTCTCAGGGGACAGAGTGGATTAGGGCAATGCACCCACAGCTGTGAACTGTTGCCCATTTGAACAAGAGGGAACTTGCTGCCCCAAAGGAAGCAGAGGAGCTATGAGCCACACCAGCTGATCCTGGATGTGGTGTAGAGCAGCCTCAATGCTACGCACTTTCCTGGTAATACCCTGGCTCCCTCACAAGTGGATCCAGATCTTTCACAGGGCAGTTCCTCTTTTACCACACATCCACTACAGAAGCTGTGGAAAGGTTTCTGCAAGAGAGAATGGTGATTTCCAAGGTGTGTACCTCTTCCTGGCAGAAGCCAGAATTACTGAACAGAGGCAGTACTACAGATATGGTCTGAGGAGTTCAGCATGTATGACTTGGATAACATTCCCTCTGGAAAGGAGGATGGGACATTTCTGATACCTGTGACAAGCATAAAGCAGAGCATTTTCATAAAGGATCTCAGATTTACTGCTCTAATAGAGTGTGAAATAAATAGGTTGACATCTAATTCATATTAAATACTAATAAGTTTCTAGACACAGTCCTAATACCATCAAGGCAGTCTGTCAACTGGATGCAAACTATCTGGAAGAGTTAGAAAGGCAGTTGCTTCTGCAAGATTTATAGCAAGCTTATTGTCTTCACAAGCCTTGCTCCTTCTGTGTCCTGTACATGATGCATGTGGAGAAGAATGTGCAGTCTTGACTAGGTCAAAGCCCTGACATCTCCTTCAACTAGAAAATCTTGCTGTTTCTGAGCCTGAAAATTTGGCAAAAAAAGTGGAATCAAATAGTAGTATGTTGCCAACACATGTTGCATTTAGCTTGGGTAATGGAAGTGTACTTGATGTACATATATGCAAGATCCTATTTAACAATAACCTAAAATGAATGACTACTTTCTTAAGAAAATCAAAAGAAATGTTTTACAAGTGGCACAAAAGCCTATTAACCAGGAGTTTAAAAGATTTTCATTTCCAAGGGGAAAAAAAAATTACACAGTGTTTATAATATGCTGCCTGATTTTATTGGCTGGTTGCTCAAAACACGACCAGCATGATACGCTTTTTATTTGCTGAGTGGCCATTTTGAGCTTGTCTGTGCTGACTGTATTTGGCTTGGTTTCAAATCTCTTTTAATCCTGCAATGAACCTTTAATAAAGCTGGATTGACTTTAAATCAGTACTTTGAAACATTAATTAAAATAAAACAGGAGGAACCAAAAGATCAAATGATACATTGTGGTGGCGATGGTTTTAGAATCAAAGCTCTCTTCTCCACCCCTATCCAGAAAAAAGCAAGCCTTTGAAGGCTGCAGCTGTATGACTTCCAACATGGTTTTTAAGCTGGCCTTAGGTTTTAATTACTTTTGCTGTTTTGGGTTGACATTTTCTATATTTTTGAAGAGCTGTTTGGGACACTTGTTTTTACCCTTTCTTTCAGAAAAGTGCAGGATAAAACAGGCAAAATTGCTATGAATAGTGTGACAGGGCACAACAAGCCCACTCAGCCCGATCTGTTCTCTCTTCCAGAGAGCTCAGTCTCCTGCAAAGGCTGGAAATGGTCCTGGAAAGTTCTCTGTTTTCTGAGCCAAGTTGTAATAGCAAGCATATCCAGTGCTGCAGCTCTGGCATTTTTATTTATTTATTTTTTTATTTCCTATTCACCCTCCAACAGTCTTTTTGTTTCCTTTTCCACTACTAGCTAGCAGTATGTTCTGCAAACAGTGCAGACTGAATAGTAACAGCACTGCACTCCCTGTTGTTCTGCTCCACTGTGCCTTGAGACTGTGGAAGAACTCACTGATAGAAGAAAGAAATGCAACTTGAACAGAAATGTTAGCCTCTCTGAGGGCTGCTTTTAATTACCTAGTATGGCTGTACTTCAGGAACTAGTTCAGGGACACCTGATCCTTGCTGTCAAGGCTGCTATTTCATAAGAGAATGATCTCATCAGTTGTTCTCAAAGCAATTGATCTTTAGTCTTTGTATTGTTTATCAGTTCCTCTACTCCCTTAATATGTGTCAAGTTACTGCAGGAGTTTTCTTGTACTACTTTTTTTAAAAAATGCAATTAAGTGTGTGAGAAACCTATCAGCTGTGTTAGAGGGAAACCTAATAAACAGTAGCTTAAGCCTTGACTCAAGTGTCTTTCATCTGTGTGAACAGAAGACTCCAGTATATTTGATAGTATTGCTGAAAGGGAAGCAGAAGAAGAGGGATAATGCAGTGTCCTCCAGCCTCAGGTAGGTTGGAAGTCACAGATCTATGTTCTAAGGCTGTCATCAGGAAGAGAAAGTAAAGCTGATACAAAACATGTGACTTCAGACGTTGGTAAGGGGGTCCTCTGAGGAGGAGGGTAAGAGAAGTTAAAGTTACAGCTGTTGTATTTGTGTTGCTGAGCTGTGTAACCTGAAGCCCTGAAGGGGTTCACTCATCCTCCATCTCCCTCCTCCCAAGGACCAGAGACCCAGCCTTCAGGAATCCTGCAAGGACAAACGCTCAAGGTCTCTAGTGATTCCTCAGTGTTACCACAGTATCAGATACTACTGAAGGTAGAAGCAATCATATCAAAACCAGTACCATTGTAAAGTAGGCATGGAGGTGGCATGTTGGAACACATGCTAAATAATACTGCTTGTAGCCAATCTTACAGTCTGAAGTAATGGCTAAGGAGGAACTGTCAAATACATCCATCTGGGAGGGCCATTTTACACCATTATATCTCAGATCTAGGGCTTCCTGAGGAGAAGGAAGAGGAGAAGGGTTAGACAGACAATAAAATATATAGCTATTCATTTTCTTGGTGTAAGTACAATGCTTTTTCCACTGCATTACTTTGCACTGGGCTGAGTAGGAGGGATAGAGGTGTTAAAAATTATTATGGAAAAGAGGAAGCAGAAAACTAGAAAAACCCTAAATGTTGAGAGCAGCTGCAAGATTAAAACTATGAGTTCAAAGTGAATTACTTCTTATATAGCAATGTGTTAGCTTCTCTAGTGGGCAAACTGCTGTTCTTGATACAGTCACACGGCATTAGTCATATATACTGTTGCCAGGAACCAATCTGTCAGGTCTCCTGTTACAACGGCTAATTGCTTTCGAGCTAATGCATACAAATACAGTTACTTAGTTAATCTCTCTCTCTCTCTGCCTCCTCTAGCATGTTTGAAGTGTCACCAGCGTTATGAAAACATCCTGAAAATATTTCTGACTTAATTCCTACAGGTCAAAAAAGGATGATAAGAGGATAGGAATGTAGCAAGAGAGGGGAAGAATCATGCAAAAGGGGATTAAACCTCCCCACCACCACTTTCTCAGTAGATCAGTATAAAACAACTGACCTGAAAGGAATTTTTCAGATTTATACCCATGGGAGATGTGATTCNAAAGTTAGAAAAAAATTCAAGGGAAGAAGCAATAAGAACAAAAATGACAAATGAAGTACAGAATATTTAGAGATTTCTGTGAGACCTTACAGTTTTAGTTTGGGAAGTGTTTGAAGTGTATGCTTTTACATTTCTTGAGAACTTCTTGCTTTAATGATGAAATGACTGAAAGTAACACTTGGTCAGAACCAAGTAACTGTTTTTTTTTTTTACTGGGCATACTCAGAATATCATCTTTTTCATGCACTATTTGACATCTTACTTTTAATAATACTTACTTCCAACTTCATATTTGTGAGTAAAATCCCAGCTGGATGTTGGAGTGCTATTGCCCTTTAGTTAACAGATACTCTGAGTTACTCAGTGTGTTGTCAAATGGATATTTCCTGAAAAATCTTGCAACATAGGGATGTGCCAATATTGTAGTCATTGTGGATAACAAAGGCTTTTCCAAAATAACTTTTTCCAAAATAAAAGTTAATTAACTCAAGTACTGCTTTCAGTGTGTCCATGATGCTCAACACAGTTCATGATTCCCACCTGAAAATCTTAATAAACATTAATAAACTAGTCAGTACTGCTTGAGATTTACAGTGTGGCTACTTCTCTGCTTGAAGCCTCTGGCGTAAGTACCTTGGAGCTGTCTCTGAAATGTTTTTCTGGACAGCAGGAACTGAGATGTAAACATTTCCTGAATGAGAACTCAGTTGCTCAAAATTGCCTCTGGGCTCAACAGCAGATGGATCAGCCACCCATGCTGGTTTCTTCCCAGGTTTCTTTAAAATGTGGGCAAGTTACAAGGACTCACTGAAATGGCTGAATCCGGAGGAGTAACTTACTCTTTGTGGCTTTGCCTGTTGCTACCAGATCTATTGATTTGGAACAAAATGCAGTATTGAGCAAATGCCTTTGGCTGGTCCTTAGCACATCAGGCACCAATGTGGATATTGATCAAGAAAGACTAGATGTAGGGAAGACATTTTTTTAAAATGTGGAGCATGAAACACTAGAACAGGTTGAGAGTTGATAGGTGCTCCATTGCTGAAAACACTCATGATCAGGTTGGACAGGACTCTGAGTAACCTGATGTAGTAGAAGGTGTTCCTGATCATTGCAGGGGGTTTGGACTAGTCAGTCTTTGTAGGTCCCCCCTAACCTGAACTGTTCTGTGATTCATGGGTATCTGGGTACTGTTGGAGCACTTCAGAATCAATTATAATTTCACTAGTCGTGATAAACTCTGTTGCTTCTGAATGCTGAAGCCAGTTTTATTTTTAACAGCTGGACTTGCAGCAATAGCCCCAGTGTAAGAACAATTATCACTGAAAACACAGCCAAACAAGTGGAGAAGTGCTTTAGTCTGATCTAAATCTGAGCAGGTGGGAGGTTGGAGCTTTGGACACTCAGTGCCAGCCTTTACATTCTCTTCCTCTTTATCTATGGACAAGTTATTTTCTTAGAAATCTGTATAGTCTGCTTCTAAAGAGGCTTCAAAATTTGATTCATTTGAAATAGGAAATGAAGGAGCTTAGAATGTCTTAGGATCTGAATTCTAACATGTATTTTGAGGAACAAAATGCACCTTATATTACTGCACAATAGGTTTTGTTCTAGGCTTAAACACTGTCCATACAAGTAAACAAGAGATTATTACCCACTCCCAAATGTTTTGAGTATCATCTTTGCCTTATCCAGTTTCTTATTTTCAATGAGAACTGAAATGATCTGTCTCATTTATTTACATTGTTGTTAGTGTAGTGGAAGACTTCGTCATTTGATAAGAAAAGATATATTTATGAATGTTTAACTCCTGGCTTTCCACAAAATCAAAATATGGTTTATGCCCTCATCATAGCTTAATAAACTTTGAATATTCTGAATTGAAAGGGACTCACAAGGTTCATCGAGTCCAGCTCATAAGTGATGGCCCATGCAGGGATCAAACCCACAACCTTGGTGTTGTTAGCACCACGCTAAACTATTTGTATCATTGACTTAGTAGAAAGTGAAAGAACAATTTGTCATGTTTTCCTTTTTGCCAAGTGCTACATGAAAAATTAGTATTACTTTAGAATCCAGGTTAGTTTAGTGTATTCCGGGAAGCTTAGATGGAAACAAAATAACATGGACCAGTTACTACTATCACAATTTTCAGAACCTGCCAAAATCTGTCTTTAAGTTGAGCAGCTCAAGTCTTTAGCAAGCTGACCTAACACTTTTTCCACACCCCTTCCACTCATTCACCTAGTTAGTGTCTCTGTACAGTAAGAAGGTAGTGTGATGGAAGAAAGAACACAAGGAAATGAAAGCTGGCCTGATTACCAGAGTTACCTGAATGGATGTATCTTCTGGATTAGTCCCATGGTGCAAAACGTCCAATTTATCACAGCATTTTTCTTGTATGTGAAAACTTCTGTGACCCAAATACTTATTGCTGATCACCTCTGTAAGAGCCAGACATGCTGCATGGAGAGCTCTGAAAGCACAGAGTCACTGGGGTGCAATAGGCAGGAGGGAGTGCAGGACTGTGCTCGGAGAGATAAGAACAAATATCTTGATTTTATGTCAAGNGGTTTTGTTTGTTTGTTTTAGCAAACATTTTTCAAATACGTGGCACCAAGTTAGCATAGTAACTTTCAAACTGTTAAAATGCAGTCTCAGAAACACTTGATGGCAAAGAGAACGAGCTGTCTTAAACAATGTAGATTTTTGTACATCTTGAAATATTTAATGTAAGTATGTAAGTGAACAAGCTGTCAGAAATACGCCTCAGAAATATCAAGCTTTAGTTAAAATTCATGTCTTTTAATTCTTGTCCTATTTCTTTAACAAGAATCTCTTTCTTCCCAGCTGCTGTTACTTATCAGGCTGTGATGCTTCCAGACTATGAATATGCACCAATTACACAGCATTAGTCAGCCCCTGAGTGAGCACACTGCAGATGATGGAAGCAAACAGGGAAGAATTTGAGACAGGATACCTTCACTCACAGGCATTAATCTTTGCATGAATCAGGTGAGACAAGACTATAATTCGGTTCTGGGTTAGTGTCCACAGAAGAGGAATGTCAGGCCTTTTGTGCCCTTTTTTCTCATTTTCTCTGCAAAATCAAGGGCTGCTTCCTGTTATCTACATTTATTTACTAACCATTGATTTTCAAGATCTTTTCAGAATCTGGAATTATCTCTCTACTGTACAAATTAACTGTACATATTAACAAGTAAGTCTGAAGAAATCAGTGTTTTGATTAGCCGTGAAATCTGTGGCTTTTACCCTCCCTCCAACAAATCCTTAAACCTGTGGCTTTTACTGTCTGTAAT
>WEIV01027572.1:32544-46661 GCA_013390005.1 Calyptomena viridis | reverse complement strand
TTCTATACTCAGTAGAAATTTAGCATCTTTGGCAAGAACAGAAGCAGCCTGCTGTACTCCTTTTCTTGTGGCACAAAACTATAAGCAAGAAAGTTCTATTCTTGAATCAACACTTTTAAGAAAGAAACAATTTCAAAAATAATAAAAAAAGGTGTTGTACCACAAGCGCTGGTTTTTGTTCCGAGTATGTCTGTATAATACTAGCTATCTTGTAGTTAAGAGTTAAGTCAAATTTGAATTCTGTCTGATTGTCACTGCAAGGAAAACCAAGAACAATTTTGCGTAGCTTCACTGGTCGTTGATCCTCATCTATTTTCAGACATACAGCAGGCATCTTACTATCTGAGAGCCATTCTGCAATCTTTAAAAAAAGAAGTACAACAGAAATGAAAAAATTCTTCTTTTAATGAAGGTCCTGCTCCAAAAGCATCACAGAATAATTAACTTAGTAGTTTACATATGACAAAAAACTAACATATTTGACATTGTTTTCATCACTAAAATCACAGGTGAGGTTCTGCTTTCTACAGAACCAATATAATTTGGACTGAGATCACGAGTCTGTTGTGATTTGTACTTAAGAGTCAAAAATCACAAACAGAAATGTAAAACTGAAGCATGTCCATACTTGGCTGATAGTTCCCTATGGCTGAGAGTAATTGGTTACGTTAGCATCAACCTCACAGCTGTNACAGCTACAAATCTCAAGGGAGGAACAGTGTCGTGATTCTCTAACAGACGCCAAAGAGAAGACTGAATAGTCTTCATCCGACTGACTACAACTTCTAATGTTGCACCANTGAACTTCAATAAATCTTTAAACAGAATCAGTTAAATGAGTTAAAGCCAATGCCATGTATGTTTCATCTGGCACATTATTATTACTAACTGTTGTTTATATGAACTAATAGTACACACAGCATAAGGACCACAAAATTACTACATACTACAAAAAAAAAAAATAAAAAAAAATGGAGCAGTCCTAGCAGCAAACAATTACAAGACTGGTAATGTCTGCTTATTCTAAGTTCTTGTAAGAACTGGGATTGAAACCTACAGGTGTAGTGATAATAATGTCAGCATGATGTATTTCAAATAAATCATCCATCAATGTATCTCCCGTCAGTTCCTTGCAGGTGAGTCCTATAGGTCCAAATTTTTCTTTCCAATCATCAAAACGCTGACTGCATAGAGCTTTTATTGGAGCCACTAAAAATAACACACAATAATGAGTATTACATCAGGAAAAACAAATCTTCAATTGTATTGCTAAAGAAGCTAAATTAATAAATTTTTAAGATGCCTTCTTGAATTAATTTTCTGCTTCGCTTCCAGAACCATAATATTTGTAACTGGTGTTACTGTCTTTATTCTACTCCATGTGCACAGATCAACGTTGAGCTTTGGGGACCAGTCCTTAATTAAGGTTATTTATGCCCTCTCTTAATCCTTTTTTTTTTTTTCTTTTGCAGTACCACATGGAAACCATCATTCAGGTATCAAAGATTTCCTCATAGACAGAAGAAACCACAGAAAATACATCTTGTCTAATGGAAGATCACACAAATACCAACGTTTTTCCAGTTAAGAATTATATGAGCACTCTGTATCTGTATTCAGAGAGAAAAGGGGTTATAAATGAGAAACCATCCAAGAGCAACGGATGGACTTTGATTGTTTCTGGTATTCTATCTAAATCAAATGTACAGTTAAGTATAGTCAGGGTCATATCAAGCAGCTAACACAGCAGGTAGCAGTTTTCATGCTGGTCCTCATGAACAGACTCCTAAACCAATCTATTTTTTTTTTCCCTGAGGATACATACTGTGCTATTTCTTTTTTTCTAGACATCATGTAATTCCCAACAAGGACTGATATTAGCAACATATGTAAGTCTATACTGGATGGGTAATTTATATGGAAAAGGAAGTGATATAAGTTAAAGAAGTGATCTATGCATGACTTGAAAACAGCCACAGTAAAATAGATCTTGCAGTGAGTGATTACATTCTAGGCTAGTTAGAGCACTGGGATATGCATGAATCTCTGTATTAGCTCACAAGTGATCTGTAAGATGGAAAGATTTAAAGAACCACTTTCTACTTCAGAAAGAGGTGTAAAATCTCATAAGACTATCAGTGGCCTATAAGGCAGGGGAAATAATTAGCTCCAGAAAACTGATAAAGCTACCAGCAAATAACTCACAAAATTGCAAAGCTAATGACCTTTTGTAATCCAAGAATGCAAGAAGCCAGTGATTGCTTCTGGAACTTCAGACACGAATCCTTCGCATGTTAAAGCTACTGGGAAACAACTCTAAATTACAGCACTACTGCAAGCTAATTCACATACATGGGGTCGCTGACAAACCAGGTATCAGTGCTCACTCCAGCAGTACATAATGTGATTCATACCTCTGACACTTCTTCCCCATCACTGTCAAACCTGGGAAGGTCAGCAGATCTAATTCCACCAGCAGGCAACTGCTTCCTAACTCAAAGTTCCAACTGGCCAACTTGTATCAATTCTACCAGGGCAAGCGGAAACTATTACCTTACACGAATGTCAACCCCCGTTGGCTGACAGAGAAATTGTCATAAACTGTCATATAACTGTTTATGAAGATCAGTTTACAATACACAGTATTGTAAACGTTAGCAACACTAACTTAAGAAGTTGAACACAATAGAATGAAAGACAAAAAGGATGAAACTTTTGTAAATATAAAGATGAAACCTTTAATAGCAAGACTGACAAACATATCACTGTATGAATTACTTAAAACTGGGACAAAACCACCAATTAGTCTGATTTACATGACACAAACTCAATTCTTCAGAAAGGAAAGAAAAAAGTTTAACTGTTGTGACTATCTCCAAGCATTCCCATTAGTTCCATACAGATCAATTAAACTCATGAAGATCACAGTTCTGTTGCCTCTGAACTACTATATAGAAAATCCACATTAGCAGGAAACTTTGTCAGTTAAGCAAATCCTGGAAAATCTGATTCTCATCTCAGAGCAAAGACAGCCATACAAAACATAGTGGAAGAGCCAAAAATCATACACTTAAAAATTTCCTTTTACTTCCTTCTTCCCTTTTTGTGTACATCTTGCCTTCTTGGGGGACAAACTGCTTACAAGATTTTTTGATTTTTATTTGTATAGGAAATGCTTAAAACTAGAATTACACAATGCTGTTAAATAGTAATAATAGTTTCAATGATATCATAAATAAACCCTAAAAGAAACAACTTCTTTAAGAATCAGGTAGGTCACAACTTCTTAACATATTTAATTTTCATATTATTAATGCACTCACTCCAGATCTCCACACTTACAGAACGACAATTTCTACTGCTATCACCAAAATATTTAAAGCTGCATAATACTTACTGTAAACAACTTTAATATTTAACCAAGGCAATGGGGCTTCCATGAGTAATCTGGTAATGGCTAGCTCGAACATTACAGTTTTTCCTGAGCCAGTTGGAGCACAAACCACAAAGTTTCTATCTGTATATAAAAGCTAGGAAAGAATTGCAAAGTACTAAATATAACACAGCTATCCATAGTATTTTTCATACATCCCAAAAGCATTGTCTAGGGGAAAATGACACAAAGAAATTATTATTATTACATTGATATATGTAGTCCTCTAAAAAGTTTTGTATTTGATGTGAAGTTATAGCAAAAGAAATACCTCCTGCTACACATCTGCCACAGAAATGTAGATGAGATACTGTTCATCTAAGCTTTCATGTAATGAAGTCTACCATTCTGTGTCAAACAAAACCCCCCAGTACCTAACCTTAGATGATATTAACACAGAATCACCACCAATGTCCACCTACAATCGAATGCAGGCTCATCAGAAAGAGGCAGCTTGTGCTGTAAGTGCAATTGGTTTTCCTTCTGTAATTTGATCTGCAGTCAAAATTCCAACATTATCGAATATATATAATTCAAACGGAATGTTAAGTTTTCAATAATGACAAATTAAAATTTTGCAACTGTACTTCCTTCCCACACAGGAGTACAGAATAGAACTTTGAGATCATCAGATCTAATCTATGACCCAACATCACCTCACCAACTAAACCATGGCACTACATCCGGTCTTTTTTAAACACTTCCAGGGATGGTGACTCCACCACCTTCCTGGACAGTCCATTCCAGTGGCCAACCACTCTTTCTGTGAACAAATACATTTGTATGAAGACGCGAATTATATTTTAAACATCTGGAAGTGTTCAAAAAGAGACTGGATGTGGCACTTAGTGGCATGGTTTAGTTGATGAGATGGTGTTAGGTGATAGGTGGGACCTGATGATCTCAAAGGTCTTTTCCAACCTAGTTAATTCTGTGATTCTGTATTTTATGCTGAGAAAAACATTTTCAAAAGTTCTTTTGGTCTCTTCTCACAGCTAAGCACAACCCTTATCAACTATTCCAGAAAGAAGTTCTAGATATGTTACAGTTTTCTAACCCCTTTTATGTTCTGAATATCAAAGCATCCCTTAAATTTATCTACAAAGTATTACTTGCAGCTGCAGTTAATATTCCATACTTACATCATCCAAAGCTTTAGATTGTGCATAGTTGAAATATGGGAACTCCTTGAAAATACTTCTAAATTGGGTTGCTTGACAGCATTAAGGAATTTAAAACACTTGAGTGAAAACTATAAAATTTATTTTAGAACTGTAAATGCATCTCTTTCTTGTAATTTAAATGCAAACTTAAAACATACAGAGCAATATTTCAAAGGCTTGTAAAAAGTTCTCCAAAAGTAACTTATTAAATTATTGTTTTATTTAGATTCTTGACAAATATTCCACTTCACTGTGGATACAATCTATTCGAGACACCTCAAATATCAATAATCAAGAACCTCCTCCCTGGCACAGACTTCATGGAACAAACAGAATACAATTATGGAATGTGAAACTGCAAGGGACAAACCACATATAAGAACAAGCAGAACACTGCTGTTAGCCTACCTAAGGTATCAATGATCACATAATATTTGTAACAGAACAAATTAATTAGTGTAATATTGTATGTCCAGTCATAACAGCATCAAAGAAATTCATCTATGATCACTTAGTGCTGACTCTGGTTTTAAAGATCTTTTTCAATTGCTAATAATGTGTGATCATCAGACAATGACATTTTCATTTAAAACATGCGTAAGATGAAAAGACAGTACTGTTATGTTACAAATCCAACCAAGTGAGCTGATCCTTGTCTGGACTTGCACTGAAGCCACACAAGCAGACTGACTGTGACTGTCTCACCAGGCTGGGGATGCACACACAGTCACACGTGACACTGACAGCAACAAGAACAATGAACTGCTGAGGTTTCAGATTGATGTTACATTAAATGACTAAAGAAAGAGGAAAAGAAAGAAATAAAGCAAGACATAAAGGCAGTAAAACATTAAGAAAAGGTAAGCAAATAGTATCAGACTAAAGAAAATGAGTTTTTTTAAAAAAAGATTTATCTAAATTCCCTCTCTAAACAAGTGATCTATTTTCAAAATGCCGAGCATTGATGATCTGTAATTGGCCAATTCAGAACAATTGAGTCCTTACTCATTTTGAAAATTGTGACACTTTTAAAAGCTATTTACATGAATTTAGGATGCCTAAATTTAGACACTTCCTATTCCTGCTATTTAAGCTACCATTTCACAAGTTACTGGAAAAAAATACTGAAAAACAAATGGAGAAAAGAAAAAACAGGAAAAAGCAAGACAAAAAGATAGTTTGGAAGATACAGATGAATGGTTGATTATTTCAATTATGTTATGTGTTCAAGACAGGGCCAAGGAGGAGGACAATTATGGTAAAATCTGCTTAAAGAGTGGAACTATACTATAGGCACACTACAACACAAGCAGAGACCAACAAAGAACATGTGAAGTTAATCTTCTCCTGAGAAAATGTGACAGAAAGTAAGATACAGTTTTACAAACAAGCCTAAATAATAATTCACTTTTCCTTTACTTAAAGTGCATGGGGATATATGTGTGTATGTGTTTGCATATAAAATCTTGCATGAAATATATATACAGCAATTAAAAACTCTACATTTTAAAAATAAAGCTTTGAGGATAAAATTTGAATGTTTGAAGTAAGTTTTCTTAGGAGTGAATGATCTATAAGCTGTCTCATGTTCATTCTGGATTTGGAAGTCCAAAGGATAAATACCTATTGATCATTTGATTCCCAGCATTATGTTCAAATCAAAATTATTACAATATAATGCATGAATATCCACTGGCTACAAATTAAACACTACAATTTTGTAAATATAAAAGCATTGTAATATAAAATCAGTAAATTACATATAGCAAATACAAGGATACGTATTTCTGTAACAGCCCTCAGAATTTCCAATTTTCTTTGTGTCATTCCTAAAGAAATAGAAATA
The DNA here is from genome assembly GCA_013390005.1 of Calyptomena viridis. Taxonomy (NCBI): domain Eukaryota; kingdom Metazoa; phylum Chordata; class Aves; order Passeriformes; family Eurylaimidae; genus Calyptomena; species Calyptomena viridis. The sequence goes on along the minus strand of WEIV01027572.1, from coordinate 40,219 downwards.
GTAAATTTATAAAATCAGATTTGTTTTCAACCAATAACCAAGACAAATATCTTCCTGACCCAAAGCTGTGTGTTCCGTGAGGAGCTGCAAGGCTTTAACAAGGCTCAGGTGATATAGGAGCTTCCAGAATGGGACAGAGGGGTCAGTACCTCATAATTTGAAAGGATCAAACCTTTTGATGAAATCACTCCAGTTTAAGGATGTCTGGCATGTACCAGAGACTCAAACCTTCATGCAGTATGTAGACATGGCCTCAAAAGTGCCAAGAAGGGAATAATCACCTCCCTTAACCTCCTGGCTTTGCTACTGTTAATGAAGCCCAGGATGCTGTTGGCCTCTGTTACTGCTCGCTCACATTCCCCAAGCTGTTCACCAGACCCCTGGCACACTTCCACAGAGCTGTGTCCACCAAACCATCCCAGGGAACCTCGGCGGTTACTCTCTTTGCATGCAGCAGGACTGTTCCTGCTGATTTCCATGAGATCACGGGCAGCCCCTTCCTCCAGGACAAAGCCCTGCAGCACTCCACTTGTAGCAGGCACACGGGCAGAGTATGACCCACTAGTCACCACTCTCTAGCCCAGCCAAACATTTTTAAACCCATGCACTTGTCAATCCACACCTAGTGCCCTAACTTGGATACAAGAACTTTGTGGAAGGTGGTGTTTCTCAACCACTCTATGATAGCCCTTGCTGAAGGCAAAGTAAATGACATCCACTGTGCTCCTCTCATCTACAAATCTAATTAACATTGCTCAATAAGGGAATCAGACAGGAATGATGTTTTTTATTCCTGACCTGTCTCCAAAGCCCATCCTAAGCCACAGCTCTGTCCTACATTTTTCTTTTAGATTTTCTACTCCACAATCCTGTAGCAGGAATGTACACAAGGTACATTCCACAGAAGCAATGAGTCCCTGTCCCAAAAAACTTAAAATCTAGCAATAAAACACACTTAGTTAAAAACAACTAAAAAAAACAATTTCTAAACCAAGAATTTATCATCAAAATTCTCACCACTTCCCTCCATTTTCTAGATATCTCCTATTTAAAATCTATTTCTATAAAGATACCAGTATGATCCACACCACAAATAAGCACTTCATTTTCAATATCTGCTTTCACATGAAGATGAGACTCTACCAGATGAAGAGACAAGGCTGCTCTTTTCCAAACTGCTTAGGGGACTGATGTGAAGTGACATCTTCAAATAGGTTTACATAACTTGGCACTTCTGAAAATGTGAATCTTCTTCATAAATTGTTGAGCCAGCTCATATTAAACAACAATGCAAGTAAGTTCCACAGAATCGCAAAACATTCTATCAATTTCAGCCCATTATCTCACCTTGAGCTAGTGGGAAAATGTTCTTCACTCTACCTCAGATCTTGGATATCCATTATTACTATATAGCAGAGACAGACAATTGTTGGAGTCCAGGATGATGAGACTACACCTCAAATTGCTCTGGAGGGTCTGGGACCCTTACAGAGAACCCAGCAGGATACAGTTTTTGGTCTGTGTCCCTGGGAAAAGCTTCCAAAACTCATGGAAGAAGCAAAACCAACAAAAATATAATTTGGATCATAGTTTAGTTAGTCACAGAAGTGAAGCTTGTAGTTTTAGATTTTGTAGTATAGATATAAAAGAAAACAAGATGGAGGATTTGGGGTGTTGCTCTGAGTTCTTCTTCTTCTTGCTCCTTGCACTGCAGCAGAGCTGGCACTTATAGATTGGTAGAATAGATTTGAGGTAGAGAAGACGTGTTAGCAATAAGTTAGGATTACAGGTACAGATTTGTAAACAGAACATGTGCTATCTGTTAATTGGTTATTAGTGTCCTTAAAAACCCAGATACAGCCGCCATTTGAGGCATTCCGCACCCTACTCCCTCTCGCTTTGTGCTTCCTCGCTTTGCAGCAAATGCTTTTCGCAGCACACGCTCTGGTATGTTAAACCCAGGTTTGGGTGACATGCTGAAGTTGTGATAAAGCTTAATAAACAGAAGAAAAACTGAGAAGCTGCGAGTTTTATTCCTTTATCTGGTACTGGACTTTGATAATAATACGAGGTACTCTAGCAAACAACCAACGAGTACCTCGAGAGACAATGGACTACTTTTCTTGAAATAGAATAAAAATAATTACCTGTCACATCCAGAATCTCTGAAGCATTAGAAAATGATTGAATTTTAATTCCATTTTCAGAAGCTATGTCCTCATTATTTACCCTATGCAAAGTAAAATCTGAGTCTTTAGTTATTGGAGCACAATGATTATTTCTCCATAAACCTTCTTTTCTCACTTCTTTCATGTTTTCACTTGTATTTAAGTAAGTATGAATTTCTTTCACACCAACAGCACTAGCTTTAAATTCTGTATTTTTGTACGTAGAACCAGACTTGTTAAATAAGCTGCAAAAGACCCAGAATTTTTATTAGTTTGTTGTAATGTTACAGGTTGTCTAATATTTGAAAATTATGTACGTTTGTATTAGAAGTGATACAGTAATAACAAAATTGTATCTAACTTTACTTCATCTGACATAAAGATTCCTTTCAAGATACATTTTAACTTTACTTTCATTCCAGAAAGAACCTGAAAGAACAAATTGCCTGTCCAGATGGGCTGTGGCTCCCAATAGCAGATCAACTTTGACTTTCTGCATATTTAAAACATTCAGGTTCTAGGAATGACAAGAGCTGGACACAGAAGATGAGTTTAATAAGTAAAACCTCTCCTCTCAGGCAGCATTGAAACCACATTGAAACCTGCTCAAGGTATTTATTCCTGACTGCCTGACTACTGTTCTGAAAAGGAAGTGATCTTTGCCTTCTCGTTACCATGTGGATTAAAACTTATGCAAGAAACTTCATGCTTAGTTTTCTCATGAAAAGCATTTAATTAAGAAGTACTTAAACATTGAATTAGTGTTTGGACCCCTGCTCAAATACTTTCAACTGAAGCATCCAAGACTTTGTGTTCAACAGATTTATCTAAAATAATAATACAATTCTGACAGTGATAAATTAGCAGTTGACCAGCCACATACCTTTTTCTAAACATTGAATGGACACTCTCATCATCGCTGTTTTCTGGAAAATTACTTAATGCTTTATTTTGTGAAAAATTTGCACAAAGTTGCTGAGAAAACTCTATTCCTCTTTTAGATTTATCTTCATCTGAAGAGAGAAGTGATGAAACCATTTTCAAACTTTCATGCTGAAAAGTAATTTTCTCTCTTTCCCCTAGACTTAATTGTAGCTCTTCTTTTTCAGAGACTATGCCAAAATGAACAGGCACTGATGATTTATCTTCTACTTCCTCAGTGTTACTCCTACATTGTTGTATAAACTCCTGGTACTTTTTCCCTCCTACAAAAACAATAAATTATTATTTCTATTAATATTTATATTCTTATTCATAATAATGTAATCAAATACCTTCCACACAGAATCAGCCAAATTCACATGTATTACATAAAGTGGTATTTTTATTTTATTGCAAGAATTTTAGCGTATGTATCACGACTCATGCTAATGATTGTAATGCATCTGTTGTGTGGCTGTCACTTTTCAATCTAGCTGTCTCAACCTTAAACTGAGGAAAAGCCATAAGTAAGATCTGACCCCAAAAGAGGCCTCATGTTCTTAGTGTGTGTGTGAATGTTTTGTGAATTCCCTAATTTAGGACCACAGTGTCCTTGACAGAATGTAAATATGAGCTGACAACATGAGGGCCAAAAGATTACTCGGAAAAGGCTAACTGGGCTTCCCTCTGATTGGCAGGAGAAGGAGAGGTTCCTGAGACAGCTGGGCACTCTTGTGAGACGTATGGTAAATCATGAGATGTATCAATAAAGGGAACTCGCCCTGAGAGGAGAAGGGAGAAGAGGACAGAACATGGAGGACAAAGCAGAGTTCCGAAACCAAGCTCGTGTGATGAGCCTTATTTCTTCAATCGTTGGTACCCTTGTCTATAAATCCCCGGGGCACCCACAGAATAATTCCCATATCTTGTCAACTAAAAAGTTACAAAAAAGGTCACTTTCTTTGCTTCCTGTACAAAGGAGCAAACCTATTTCTCAGAGCTACAAAGTAGTTTGTAGGACAAAACTCTTCACCCTCTCCCAGAATAAAGGTGGTCTTGTAAAAAAAATGACACAATGACCAAGCTTGAAGTTCCTGCTACAAGCAGCTGTGAGATAAACACTGCCATCTCAACAGTCAGAATTGGTACCAATGATGGTGACAGGCTGGTTTCATGGCCCTCTTGTTTAATTAGCACATTTTGCAGGGTTAGTCCTAAGTAGGACTGGTGTCCTGATCTGGCTGACCAGATCTACAAGCATTGCTGTTGGCAAAAAGAAGGCAAAGGTAGGAGCAGAAATAAGCAACTAAACCCAACAAGATAACAAAACAGCTCTATTCTGCAGTCTGATTACAGTGTTACCCATCTGGAAACTTAAAATTACAATGCCCAGTTTGTGATGCAACCACAACAATTCTATTTCTACAAACACCAGAAAGCTTATTTGAGTAACTAGCTCTGAATGGAATTGCTCTTACCTAATGTAGAAAAAAGGAAAATTTTAACACCTTCTGTTTTAATGTAATTCCTAAATAGAGAACATAATAAATCAGCACAGCAGCTAAAAAATGCAGAAATCCAGTTGACAGAGATAAAGCAACAAAATTCTTTGAAATAAATTTCCTAAAGGTGATTCTGAGTGTCTAGATGGGAGAAATATGCCACTTTGCAGCAATTAACAACCAGATTCAAATTTGGCCTCCTGAACAGCAACTTGGTAACAGTCCCAAAAGAGAAGAAAGAAGTTAGTTTCACTTAAACTCTCTGCTCCTTGGGGGAGAGACAGGTCATCAGATCCATGTCTTAACATTATGCTCTTGGAGCTGTTTCCCACTGTGTTCCAGTGCTTCATGAAACAATGTGGAGTAACTGAAATTTTGATCATGCTTCTTACCTTGGCCACTTCTGCACAGTAAACTTGGGGCCAGTGTATGCTTAAAGAGGAGTGCTAATGCTTCAAACACATCTACCACCATCATTCTCAACTAAAATACATTCTTTGTCTATGCTTACATACCTAGAATATTTCACAGCAAAAGAGGAGGAATTATCTGTTACGCTAATTATTTGTTAAGTAATTTAAAATTAATGTCAAATATTATAGTTTAGTTGGACTTTGCAGTGTTATGTTTACGGGTGGACTTGATCATCTTAAACGTATTTTCCAACCTTTTCAATGATTCTTTGATTCTATTCTATGGTATTTTACCCATATGAGTGGTAGCTGAGTTTTTTTCCAGTTCCCTCTGTAAATCCTCTGCAGCTGGAATGTCAGCAATAGCTGGAGCAGGTGCAATAAACCAAGCCTTATGCTCTTCATTTTCTAGACACCTATTTTTAACACACAAATGTAAAGGAAAATCATTCTTTAAGCACCCTCCACAATATCTAGCTCAAAATCACTAATTAAAAATAACCATTTCTCCTGCTAAAAAATATTCTTGTTCTTCAATTCACCTGATTTTTAATCACATAAATTAAAGAGGCAAAACTTTTGCTAACCCATATTTCTTATAGCCCTAAGATACACCTGCATCATTCAATGTGCTTGCAGAAACATTTCAAAGTATGGGTTATGAATCTGGAAATTTCTAGCCCGACATTTCTATCAGCAGACAAAAGGGTGAGTCACTGTATATACTACTGTAGAATGATTCAGAGTGTGGAAAAATGTGGAAAACAGTTATATATGTCCAACAATATTTACCTTTGTCTCCTATCCGGTCTTTCATAAAATAAATTATCCAGTGAAAAGACCATGTCTGCAGAGTTGAACATTTCTGATTAAATGTGAAGTCTCTTAATCTGCAAAGGGCAGCACAAGCAACTGTAAAATTGAAATTACTAAAACTGAACCTGTATAAAACAATAGAAAGTTTGTAAGTGCAAATATTTTCTAGATTGCTTTCTTTTAGAGCTCTTGCCTGCATCCTTAATTCTTCTTCAAATAGAGAATCTCTCTCCTGACTATTACTTATGACTAAAAACTCCTGCAGGGCAGCACTTTAAACCACCTTTACATTACTATGACACATCTGGAGGCAAAAAGTGGGTAGGAGTGAAGATCCAGATACAGTTTTTATTAAAGTATTTAATTTCTAAGAATAATGTTTCTGTTCTGAGGGGAAAATACAACGTCTTACAATTACATTCTGTCAACATTTTGCAAAATAAGTTATACTGTTACCAAAAAAAAAAACCCAACAATTTTTTTAATTTACAAGAAAATGACATTTTTTTAAACCTACACGCAAATTGCTTACCAGGATAATTGGAGTACAGGCCCAATTCCTTAATGCTGTTAACAGGTGTGTTCTGAAACATCAGAACCAGAGATTATTTGTAAATTATTGGTCGTATACACCAGTTTTAAAAATACTCCAGCTATTTAAATGGTTTTCATTTAACACCAACTGTAGACATCAGACCTGTTTTCTTTACACATTTGTGTTAAGAAGTTTCACAGCTCTTAATTTTGCTTGAGGACAAAAAAAAAAAAAAGCAAAGCTCTTACTAAAAGATGGAGATGACTTTGTAACTCAAAAAACTTAGATACACTGAAACAATTGGTAAAATACCAAATGAAGTTTATAAAGTTTTCCAACTCTGGAGATAAAGTAACATAGCAAAGCTTTTTTCTTTACCTTCAGAGATAAACCAAAGACAACACTTCTTTTGTCCACCAGCATCTCATTAGTAACATATGAAAAGAATCTTTAAGAGTGCTTTGCAAATAGGATTCAGATTTACCTAATTACTCTATGCTGTCAGCTGTGAAACAGAAATTTAAAAAATATTTTTTTTATTTGATCTCTCAGGCCCTTAAGGCCCCTGCTCTCTATCTGTTATTCTTTGACCAGCTCCATTAATTCAATTTGCTTAATAATGTAAATAAAAATAATAGGAGATATGATGGTCATTCTATGAGACTGGAGGTCTAAAAGAGATGCACTCTTCTGCAGCTCTGCATTCATCCACCTGCTCACAGGCTGTCAGCTGGAACATCCCCCTCAACATTTCCAGCCAAGAAATAACGGGAAGTCTCTCAGATTTTTAAAGGAAGAAAGAACAAAACAAAAAGGGCCAGGGGGTGGTGGGGATGAGGCCAAAATGCCTCCAAGATGGACAGAAATCAAAGGATCTTTCCCATACATTCAATGCTGTTTGATTGCACGGGTAAAAAGCATTTTCCAGTGGCACATTTACAAAGAGGTGTTTGCCGAATCCTGTGAGCAAAGACCTCACATGTATCTGCTTTAAGAAACACCTTATTACAAACAATGAAAGCCACAAGGGAGTTTGCTCAGTTTTGAAGCCCCTTTACTTTTCACCTTCCTCCTAAGCTAAATCTTTTTCTCACGTCAGTGCCCTTTCCAGCGGCCCAAGGGGAAGGTCGCAACCTTCAGGGGTGCTGACTTAAAGAGGAACAGCCCGCTCCCAGCCGTGTCCCGGTGCCCCGAAGATTCAGAGAACATCCCCAGCTCACTGCACTCCGCGGGCCCTTCGAGCCCTCAGAGTCAGGCTCCCCCTCCCTCCACCAAGGACAACCTGCGGCCGCCGCTTCCACCTCACCAACAGCGCCTCCC
>WEIV01027572.1:8529-29524 GCA_013390005.1 Calyptomena viridis | reverse complement strand
CACTCTCTTGGAAAGTCCTTACTCACTTTGACTCTGGTATAAATTAGAAAAGGCGGCTGATTCCTGAGCCATATGACTCTGTTAGCAAAATGATTCCTACAGGAAGAAATAAATATACTGAAAATATTAATACTTAAAATACTTTATAGTGGATTTTNCTTACCTTAAAAATACTTGCATCAGAATTTTGTCATATTACTATATTTCAAAATTTCCACATGTTTAGATGCCTTAATCCATCTCCCCATCTAATTAATGAGCAGACAACCAAAGGTGAGAAGCACTTCATTTCTGCTTCCAACATTAAAGGATCTTGGCCAACACAAAATAACAACAAAAGTTTATTATAAAGAGCTTAGAATGCAATCAGGACTTCTAATGAACCCATTGTCTGAAATTAAATTCTGAAGCCACTAATATTATTCAGTAACCTGAATAAAAGTGAGGAAATGTTTGTGCTTATAAGCATACAGTAAGCATTCTTTTTTTGCTTATAATAATTTCTGAAACCAGAAAGTATTTTTCCTTTTTGCTATTAAAGAATGTCTTCTTCGATTCTGGCCTCAGGCAAGTTTCCATCTTAGTTCACAACATCTGCTTTTAGCTGACCAGACTTTAATGTTTAAAGCCATAATACAAACAGTTCATTTTTTAAAGCTATTTTTTCTTCGATTCCTTTCCCTAGGTGACATCTCCCTCAACACACACAAATCACATAAAATATATAGCAAAGCAGTCTCTCAACTGCTCTGAGACAGTTTAATTTTTGATTTTCCCCAAGCCTAACATCTGATCTGCCATATGTTTTGAGTCTTTCCAGCTCATGGAGATCACATACTAAGTCATAAACTTGCATGTTTTGGAGCAACGCAACTAGAAAATCATGAACACCAGACATTGGTCAGTGATCCATATGATAACAGAATAATATTCACACTTGCTAAATAAAGAGCCATTAGAAGATTCAGTTTTCCCAAAAACTTACAAATTTAACAAATCAGCTACAAACAAATTAAATGCAGAAAAGTAGGAAGACAAGTGATCTGACACTCAGTGGTGTCTTCTCTCGCTTTTCTTTGTTTGGCTTTATTCACAATTTCAGAGGATTGACAAAACCACTCGAAAAAGTGACAGAAATCACTATGAAGTATTAGGTCTAAAGTCACAGGCAACCCCTGAACTGCATGATTTTTATTATTGCTTGAGGTGGTTGCAATTATCCATTTATAAAAGAAATTGTAAGATTCCAGAATTAAAAAAATACTTGCAGCTGTAACCTTTTCCAGTCAACTCTAAAATACAAATAAAAATACAGCAAAAATGAAGTTGCATAGATGAGGAAAAGGGGAGTTTCTTCCGTTTTATCATGTTGGCTAGCATTTAACGCGGGCCTCATGTTGCACCATCCTTGCAAAAACTTAAACAGGTGAATAACTTGATTTGTGGCAGCTGAAATTACTCACGTGCATAAGTGTTTGCAAGATTGGGCCTTAAGAGAGCTAAACGCGGCCCCCGCGGGGCCCGGCCATCCTGCAGTGCGTGTCCGCCGGAGGGGCGCTCCCCGAGCTGGCACACGGCGCTGCTCCCCGGGGCCGAGCCTGCTCCTGCCGTGCCCCCAACACGTGCTTCTCCCGCAAGTTTGGGGCTTCAACTTTGAATCTGATGTGGCCAAACCGAAATATTTTCAACATGATTGGTTGTTTTTTGTGGTGAGGTGGGGAAAGTGTTCCTTTTTTTAATTTCTTACCCATACGCTTTTTTTTTTTATGCTACTTAAACAAGAACTCCCACTGAACCCCTCAGGCACAGACTAACCACCAAGGATTATTTTCTTTTAGTATTAGTATTGTGCTTCTAATTAACAACACAAGCACATTTCACATTTACAAGTCCACTCTGAACTAAATCTCATCATGTACAAACATTTATTTTGTGTCATATACCATGTAGAGACATTAGCAATTTTGCATGTAGACAGAAGAGATGATATAATATCAAGCATAGATTTTGCAGTTACACAGCTGGCGCTTTTCAATTCCTGTATATCTAAATCATAGGATCAGCTGGTAAAATGAGACTATGCAGAAAGAAAGAAAATGAGATTAACGCTGTGGTGATATTTGCTCTTTTGGAGTGTACCTCCTGGAAGGCAAGTCATTGCCTTAAAAGTGAAACATAAAGAATGTCTCATTGGTAGTATCCATGGAGTCTGCTTTTGTACAGATGACAAATAAGCCTGAAAGTTATATCTGCAACCATTGTTTTGAAAAATATCTGGCTTCTTTCATCTTGTCACAGTTCTAACATTGTACTTTTATAAAGATAGGAATTTTTTAAGCTAGAGCTATTTTGAAGTCAGATCTCACAGAATTATAACAACAAAATGCTCTTATTTTATTACCTTTTTGCTCTAAGTTATTATAAATCAATGATATTCACTACTATATAATACCTAACATCTGGAATCTTGATCATGCCCTTTGGCAATGTCTCCTGTCAGCAAAATTTCTTGCTTTGGATTGGAAACTATAATTCTGTAACTGAGAAAAAGTGATTCAGAATTCCTGAAAAAGACTTTTTTTATTTCTTATTATGAAATATTATTATTTATATTATAAAATTTATATTATGACATTATAGACTTTTTATCTAGAACGTTTTTGTCATTTGTAAAAAAAATAAACAGTTCTAATAAAAATTAATGTTATGAATAGTCCCAGTCCTGTGGTGAGCTTCGTGCAGAAGCATGGATCTTCAGTGATAATGTTTTCTTGTTGCAGTGAGTCTATTTATCATTTTATCAAACTAGTTCCATAAAGAAAATAAAGTCTTTTTCTGCCCATGTTTTTAAGTAATATGCACTGTCTATGAACTTCATTTTGTCTACAGTTTTGTCTATTTTAAAAAAATTTAATCATGGTGGTCTTCATGTATCACTCTGAATCACTGAATAGATATACGTCCAAAGTGCTCATCTTTCAAATCAGCAGTTCTACAAATATTCCTCAGTAACACTTGCAGACTAGTTGAGTTTGAGTTAAGTTTGTAAGTAAAATCCTTCTAACTTGCTTCTGCTCAGTAAACTGGGTCCATCGAATAAGCCAGGAAACATAATTCTCAGGAAAAAGGGGGGATGTTTCTCATCCTGGAAAAGCTCCTTATGTAGAAATCATACTATGACTGAAGTATTTGTCCATATTCAAGGGACAGAAGAAAATTTGTAAGTTTTGAAAATACAGGTTTGATATAAGATGAATTTTTAGAATACAGTTTGGTTTACACATAGCAGTTTTATTCATCAAGAAAGTTTATATCTGTTCAAATGTGTTTTATTATTTTGGCAAACAATGGTTTCAGGAGTAGATGAGAGGTAAGGAGACCATGACACTATGGCCATTTACCATCTATGTCTGATTCATCCTCAAGGGAATTTGTTTTCTTGGCTTTGTGTCCACTCCATTTTCTTTAGGAAAAAAAGAAGCAAACACTTTAGGTACTGTTCTCTTTGAAATGGTCATCCAAAGATTTCTAGGAAAAGTTCATCTTCCTCACTTCATTTCTTCCTTCCCTGGTCCCATCCTAATTACTTGACTTACACTAATTAAAGTGGAATAAAGCAACTCAGCCACATAAAAAAATACTTAAAGCAGCAGTGTGATCCACATGTGAAGTGGGTGGGGTCCAGCCAGTATGATTAATGGATTGATGTAGTCAGGGCTAAGACACATATGTATTCTGGAGATAATTCTCTTAATTTAAAACTGTCTTTTCTAGGATGACAGCCTACTTACTCAGTTATTTCTAATAATCTTCCATACTGTAGCTATGCTGTTAAACAGCAACAATATGCCAATTAAATTTCTGCAGACTATATGATCTGAACAGTCTACAGATCCTTAGCTTTTTCAAAGTAGGTCCGTGTATACAGATTTTGTTTGATCTCTGGTTCATGTCAACCTGGTTTTGAAACATACCAGAACTAGAAAATGTTTCTTTATGATATGTTAGTTATCAAGAATGTGATCTATACTGATAGAGAAGGAAACAAGTTCATGCACTGATCTTTCTTCAAAAATGAAGTTTATTCTCCTTGCATTAAGGTAGAAAGCATACATTCCTCAAAGTTCATTTTTTCCCATAATTACCTATTTTAACTTTTTATGATCATAACGAACATTGTTTTAAATCTTATGATTTTAAATTTAATATTTTGATGATTGATAATATAACATATTTACTGATGTATCACAAAAAGGTTAAGTGCAAAGCTGTGTGTCTTGTAACAAAGTGTGGTCTAGTCCTGAGGAGAGCGTTAGGATACTATTGCAGTGCAGGTAATACACAACAGCAAGTTCAAATGCAGAAGTATTACACATCCTTGCAGATCATGGAGGGGACATAAGCCAATCCTCCTGAGTCCATATCAGATACCAGAAAGTTTTTTGTGTTTTGCAGCACTCAGACCATATTGTTTTAGGAACTTAACATGACTTGGGCCTTTGAAAGGTGTGGGGAAACCTTACTGTTGTAGATGCAACAAGATGTAACACACAAGAATGATGCAAGTTTCTAATATCAGGATGAGAAGAAATGGCCTCAAGGTGTACCAGCAGAGGTTTAGATTGGATATTCTTCACCAAAAGGGTTGTCAGGCATTGAAACAGGCTGCCCAGAGAAATGGTGGAATCATCATCCGTGGGGATATTTAAAAGACCTGTAAACATGGTTGTTAGGGACATGGTTCAGTGGCAGACCTGGCAGTGCTGGGTTAATGGTTGACTATTGCACAAGTCTTGAAGGCATTTGAACAGACTATTTTCTCCAATTCAACTGAATTTGTCCTTCTGTATACTCCAGCAGTACTGTAAATACTTGTAAAACAAGTATAATTCAAAACTTGAAAGACACAAGCGTCTTACATTCTGGAATGCAGTAACTTGTACAGATGTTTAGCTTCCAGTTGGGACACTTGGGCAATTGTACTAGTTCCTGACATATTATCTTCTGAAAATAAAAACTCAAAACAAAATAAAAAATTACATGAGAAGCAGCAGAATAGAAAGCCTGCATGCACTAACATTTAAGCAATTGTCCATCACCACATGGGTTTGTTCCAAGCAAATTGTGGCCTCCAAATTGCAGAGCACATCAGGAATAATCACTGTAATAGACTGAACACATTCTGAGAAACTTCCAACTAAGAAGTAAAGGCAATGACTGAAGCCTGGGGACTTCTCACCATCACAAAAACATTTGAGTACAAAATCCCACTGTACATGCTGAAGGTGGTTTACACAGACTCAGCTTATCCTCAAAGTAGCACAACTGCTTTGGTGACAGTGGAGAACCTGAGATATCAACATGTTGCAAAGAAAGAGAAAAACTACTGTCACACAGAATTTTTGATAAAAATGGAAGAGGCAGCAAGGAACACAGTTGAAAAATGCAGTATGTCGACACTACCAAAAGAAACAGAGCTAGATATGAAACACTTTTATAACAAGCTGACTACTGACAACGATACAGAAAGTAGGTGACAGCATTTCAAAGTCAAGACATTCTACATACTTGTTGATGTGTTTACAACATAGATGAAAGAGCAGTTTCAAGATTTCACAGAGAAATGCAGGCTGACACATTGACATTGATAAAGTTTTTAAAACATCTTCTCATATAAAACCATGGAGAAAACTTTGTAGTTTGCATATTTAGTCCAGCTATTCACTAATCAGCCCTTTCATGTATTAATTCAGACCATGTAGACTTCTTGGTAAATTTTGTGATAAGATATTCAGAAGAGGACATATATATATTTAAACAAATGAAGAAAAGATGGAATGATCAGTGGACTCTGTCTACAGAGCAACTCAGGGTGCCATGATGGTCTGTTGAACATGGTCAGATGGACAGTTTTGTGTATCTTCTGCTGGAAGGTGGTCTGTGTGTTTTCTGCTAGAATGTTTTTGGGGAGATTGAAAGCCCTGGCTTCCTATGTAATTCTAAGGAAAACTTACAGTTATAGAGTCTAGCACAGCACTACAGAGTATGGTAGGGTTCTCCCTTCTCATTTTACCAAACAGCATTACAATTATATAATTCACCCAAGATTCCTTCCCTTTTAGTGAAGTGATGTCAATCCACATCTCCTACCCTGGGAAAGGTCTAATTACTCAATTATTTGGTTTTGTGAGCCAGGCATGTCCCAGCTCCCTTAGGGTAAACCCATTTAAAACGGTGTGATATAATTAAACCTTATGTAGAAAGAGCACATATATGTGAACATGACTATGACTCAGGAAAATCACCTGAGAATTGGGAAATCCCCCCAACTAAATAACTGCATTCCCCTTAGGCTACAAGAGAATACAGTCATGAGTGCTCTTGTCCAAACATGTAATTCATGCCAAGGAACCCAATCAAATACCCACTATAAGCAAGCAAACTATTTCTACTGACGGTGATGTTTGGATCGCATTTGCAAGAAAAGCCAGAGGGTCAAATCACTATTTAAAAGTGGAAAATGTAACTTGTTCATTCTAATGACACTGAATCTCAGGAGGGGATTTTGTATAGCTTTTAAAACTGTTTAATTTAGTATGAAAAAAACTAAAGATTAAAAGCTCATACCTTAACAGAAGGCTTCTGCAAATCATGCTAACTTACAAAAAATAATAAAATTAGCCTAACCTAAACTGTTGCTGCAGCATCACTAAATGTTACAAAGTGTGGTTTCTAGTATTTACTAACATTCATTACTTCTTTGTACTCATTTAAGCGTCTTGTTTTCCTGTAAAACAAGCTAGAATTGCAACGTCTAGGCAAGTGACTAACATTTGGTCCTCATAAGCTGACTACAAAATAACTGATGTGACAAAACATCATTTCTTTATGAAAAGTGTTATTTTCTTTCTTGAGAAGTTGCTGATAAAATTTTCATAATATTAAGACAGTATTTTAATTAAGCATATATACAAAAAATCCCATTTCCGGTCTGCCAGGTTTAGCTCTTGTTTTAATTTTGACTTTACCTCTACAGAGCCAGAATGGTATGACCAAGGAGGCTGTAAGAATCCCCAACACAATCTCCTCCATCTAAAAAGCCATTAAATTTCACCAAGTCACCCCCTTTTTGAGACCTGTAACTTTTTCTTTTCCTTCCACCCTTCTGTTTTCTCCGAAGTGTGACCTTTGGCCCATATTCACAGTCTGTGCATAGACTGTGGAAGCAGAGGGATTTGATGCAGAAACATTTCCTTGGGCGGTAGAAGTAGCAACAGCAGGAGTACCAGGGAAAACAAAGTGTTAGGATAAACCTCCTCTTAAAAAAAAAAAAAAAAAATCACAGTGCAGCTATTCCTCACAGCCACTATATATCTATGGGGAAGAATCTTAATCACCCATGCACAAAGTACAAAATAGAGATCTTCCAAACTTCAGAATTAACTTAGATAAACTCATGGTATTCATTCAAAATGGTAGTAATTAGTGCATTCCTCTTGCATGCACTCCTTTTAAAATGTTAAGACATAAGCCCATCAATCATACAGTTTTAGAGCTCATATTTATCATGAGCCAAGAGCTCTGTGAAGCAGCTCCAAACACTGCTTTCCAGATG
The DNA here is from genome assembly GCA_013390005.1 of Calyptomena viridis. NCBI lineage: Eukaryota > Metazoa > Chordata > Aves > Passeriformes > Eurylaimidae > Calyptomena > Calyptomena viridis. The sequence continues at coordinate 21,909 of WEIV01027572.1, read as the reverse complement.
CAAGAGGAGAGCAAAGAGATACAGAGCAGTTATCATGATAGAGCTGAGATCTATCAACACAATAACAACGTGCAATAAATTAGCAGACATCAGCAAAGTGGAGGTTTTCTCACAAAGAAACAAAAGAAGCATCATAGGGAAGGGCTCCAAGAGTGGCTGAGGATCCTGGGAAGGGCATCTGAATCCCAACTTCCCAACTTCAGTAGTGCCAGACTTACTTAGCTCCCAAAGAACAATCTGGCTATATTTACTTAGAAGTATTTCAAGTTTCAAAAGTAAATACCTATTTCCCAAAATATATTCCAGGCTTTTAGATCAGGGTCTTTACTACTGCTTCTTGTTTTCTGTTTCCCAAAGACTAAAGGGAAGTTGTCTATCACAGTCTTTGTGCTTTACCATTAGCTCATGGGTCATGTCTGTTCTCCAGACCAAGAGGACAGCTCTCATTGCTTACAGAGGACAGGTAAGTAAAAGCTAGTGAAATACCATGACCACCATTAACATGACACAGGAATGAAAACAGTGCATTTTCATTGCATGAAAATTCATTCATTCATGAAAACCAGGAGCTGGTTGAAAATTAGAGTTTTTATCCTGGTAAAATTCTAATACCTCAGGCTGCTTCCCTTTTAAAATATCCAATTGTTTTAAGACTTTCCATAAAATCCTGGGGCAAAGTTGGTATCCTCAAGTGGAATATTCTGATTATGGTGAAATTTCAGCAGGACATGGCTTTGCTTCAACAGTATTTCAGTAATTTCCAATTCATTCAGAACAGTCAAGTAGAAAAAGGCATTAAAATGAGATTTTTTTTTAAGGGTAGAATTGTTGGGGGGGTTATTTTATTTCAGTTATATTTTTGCATTATCTACATTTTTCCTAGTTTTATATTAATAGTGAAAATCTCAGCAATGTTATTTGCTACTGTCACAAAAACAAGCCATCTTTCTCATGATGGTTTATATAGCTAGACAATATGCAGCATGTATCTTAAGTCCGATATCACTGAAATTTGCACAAAATGGTATTTCTAGGTTATATTTTGACATTATACAAAGAACTGTTAACCATATGTTTGGAAAGGATTAAAAAGCAATATCCTCATATTAAATTGATGAGAAGGGCTTGCTACTTCCCAAATTTCTCTTCATATTGACAACATTTCAAGCAACTGCTATTTTAAACATGAAACCCCACAATAAATAGCTACAAAAATATTGAAAAAAAGAAAAAACCTTTGATACTAAACACAAAAGACAATGCTGCATTTCATTACTGTAATTGTTGCATTGAACCAAGCATGTAGGTTAGTAATATATCAGTTATAAGGAAAAAGAAACAGAATATTTCAAATAATATACATCAAATTTCTCTGGTTTAAAATGATTTCTTTTCAAAGGAGGTATCAGTTAACACCACAGAGATTTTTGCCCCTTTGCAATGCTCTATAGTTCTGAAACTCTAGCTGGAAATAGGACTTCAAGGCAGTGGAGGAGAGCATAAGACAAGTTCGGGAGCTTTCTGTGATTCTGCATCCCTTGAATCGTTAGTTGTTCTGAAACTCAAGAAGACTGGGTATTGTGTAAAACAGCTTGAGGGAACAGCTTCAGAACACTAAAATACAGTCCACAGGCAATTTTCTAAAAGAACCCTCCTTACCATAGTTCTAGCCTCCTTTTAAATATTTTAAGCTAGATGCCTTAAGAGATATATGTATTACTTTCCTTTAAGTATAAAATTTCTCTTTGACAGACTGCTTTGGTCTGAGGGCCCCAGCACTACTGTCTGCTGGGGGCTCCAAACCACCTCCCTCAGCCCGCCGGGACCCCAGCACACCTCCACAGCAATGCTGGGCACAGCACAGCTTTCTCTGTATGTATTGCTGGCTTCTGCATGCGGGTATGGGACGCTTTTCTTATGAACTGTGGTTCTTTGTTCCTGTGTTGGTGGCTCTTTGGAAACACCAGACAGTACCACTACTGCTCTGCATTAGTCAGTGAGCTGAGGGTTAATCCTACCTCTGTTACATTGACGTAAACAAGGAATAAATACAGTCCCCTATGATGCTAAACTAAGATAAATAAGAGTAGCTAAAGCCTGGCATTTTGGTTCAGGGAGTTGGTGGCTATTAGATTTTTTTTTTATTTTTATTTGAATTGTAGAAGTTAAAGTTTCCTTTGGGTCATGAGTGGAGACAAAGAATGAAACAACACTTTATTGTGGGAGGAGTGGGCTTAGAAAGGCTTGCTGCTTTTGTTTGATTGTTTGAAAAATCACATGAGGTTTTTTTACCAAAAAACCAAGAATAAAAGAGCTAAAGTTTAAAAAGCTAGAGCTCAAAAACCTGTTGTTTCTTCTGGGTTTAGAGTAGTAAAGCCTTGTGTACATGCATACACACAAGATAAGCGGGCACAGTTTTACTTGTATGCAAAACTAGGTGTTAGATTAAAATAACTGTTCTCACATCAATGACAGCTTCAAAAATAATGTAAATGCTACAAGTGTGAAAGATATGACGAGAAAGCTGTTTCAAGCAAAGTCAGTTTTCCTACTATTCATTCTGGGAGCTGATCCTCCTCTTCATCAATGTTTTGCACCACCAATGCCAAAACATGGAAAACATGAATACTAACAATAAAAATTTAGGTTGAATGGGTAGAATGCACACAGAATTCAGTTTTAAAGTGTGAATAAAATAGTATACTGTTCAAGCAATAGTGTACAATATCATGCTTTCCTAAAACGATCTTTTAATTTGAAGAATTTAAACTTGCTAAAACAGAAGGCAGATATCAAGGTGGATATTTACTCATAGAAGATACACAAGAGAAGAAATTCAGCAGTATCTAGGACCATAATAGTAATAGCACTGCAACGATGAAGTAACAATTGCCTAGAAACAGCATAAGAGAAACAGCTAGAGAAAACCTAGCCTGTGCACCAATTTAAATAAAAGCCTGCCTGTATGTTATTAAATCATATTGGAAGTAACATTGTGTTAAGAGCATTCAGCCACTGAAGTTGTATTGATGTAGGCTCAAGGCAGGATTTGGCCCTGTCTATCACATATATTATACATGTGCTGCTCACCCTTTTGTTTTGCTCTGTTCTGACCTGTTGGCTGTGATGCTGACTTCATCCTTGACCGTGCCTTTGTTCCACACCCCATATCTCCTCTGGCTGCATATTACTGCTCTCATTGCTTTAGCCATCTATTTTTCTACCATACTTTTATATTTACTGAAGTCTCTCATTAAGAAATCTGATTATTTCAAACTATCGTTGAAGCTGTTTGCTTTCCTAGTTTGAAATGCTTGCATTTTGACCTTAATGCTTCTCAGTATAAGCACCCTGCAGAAATATTAAAATGAATCCACTTAAGGCCAATTTTAATGTAAAAATATGACTATTTTCATCTTCAGCTATTCCTACCACCTCTTCATTGATTTCAGGATCTGTTAAAAAATGTCTCTCCTTGTTTTCCTCCATGGATTTTCTCCAGACTACCTTTTCATCTAAAGGCTTAACTTTTGATTCCACCTCTCCTTAGGAAGTAACCTTCATCAGAGCTATGTGGGTACCAAATGTTATCAAGTAAAACTGTTAGTTTTGTTTGCATTTGATATATGCAAATGCAGCTGAAGTCAGCAGAGAGTAAGGTTCCATTAGTCAGTGCTATACAAGAGTGCTCTGGGATAAAGAGACCATCTATGACACGTAATACCCTTAACTGTGTACAAAGGGTGTATTTTGGATAAAAGCAAGAGGAAATTGAGTTTTCAGAGTTGAGAGGAATGGTTAGGACACAAAGCCTGTAGCTACAAGAATACTGAATATAATAGGGGTTGTGATGACATAACCCCTCAGCCTTTCCTCTGGCATGAAAGGCAGTGTTCATAGCAGGGGGAGGGCATTACAGTTGCCTTATTTCTTCTCCCTTACTTATAAATCTCTGAAGGGAGACACCCTGCTAAGTTATATGCTTCCACAACAGCTTCATGGTTCTTGTAACTAGAGCAAACACAAAGACTTTTCAGCTTTCCCTGGCAACCCCAAATGAGCCCTATTCCTACAAGGTTTTTCCCCTGTTTAGCACCACTGTCACCATTCAGTTCTGTCATCTGTTACAGTTTTACCAGCATCCTTTATAAAACTGCACCTGAGCTGCTTCTGTTATCTGCACGAAAACAACTTTTCTCAATCCTTCCATCCAATCCCATTTGTTTTCAAACTTTATACGATAATACCTGTTTCTGAGCGACTCTTTTTACTTTGCTACGAATTTCAGTTAACAGAAGGACAAAAGAGAGAATACAAGAGTTTTGTGACAGTGAGCAATGTCTGAAGAATGCCACAGACTTGCACAAAGGTCACTTTACTACCACATTTGTACCAAAACTAGGTACATTTCAACACCTTATATCTGGTGAATACATGCACAGTCACTAGGTAGCTGAAAATTCCTATGGACACAACATGAACAGCTACCATTGCTTCCCTCATTCCCTTTGCAGGGCTGCTAGTTGGAACTGGAGTACCTGCCTGTGTTACTCATGACTTAAATTTTCAGTTGTCTTCTTAGCATTAGATATTTTAGAAATACCTACTGGACAACAATATCTCCACTTTCATAGGTAAGTGTTTTGGGCTTGCTGCTTTCTTGACAGTGACACTACTTTTGGTCGATTGAACTCATCACTTCCATATTTTGTAGCTATAAGAGGAAGCTGGTTCCTAATGAGTTCACATATTTCTGTAGCTGTACCATATGGTCCTATGGCTTGCATACCACAGAGTGAAGAACTAAAGTAAAAATCAGAATGTAGCCATCAAAAATCAACATTCTGCCCTGGAAAGTTTGTGTGCAGCCAAACCCTCTACTTAGAGCATGCTCACACTACATTACAGCACTAAAATATTTCCTCACAGAGGATATAAAAAAGATCCACAAACTCCAAAAATGGTGTTGTGTAGGAGGACTTTTGGAAAAACTAATATCCTACCTGCCTCCCCACAAAAAACATACCACGTCAGAAAGAAGGCCACCAGATAATAGGCAAAGCAGTGTAATATAATAAAACTTTCTAGATGAACTTCTGTGCTTAGAGGAATGTTAGAGGATTGCAGCACTTGAGGGCTCAAAAAAGTTCATTTTTAAATTACCATCCTGCCTATTCCAGATGCTACAGATGATCCATATGTGCTGCTTGCTCCAGCTCCTCACCTATCTGGAGAAGGCTTGTCTGATACACCTGAACATGTAACTTGCTAACAAGGGGAGCATGGCTCCCCCTTATTTGCCAGCAGTCACAGTAGACTAGAAATATGGCATGCTTTCCCATGCAGGGAAGAGGAGAAACAGAACAGCCTTCCCACACCACCACAACCCTGTCCTCTGTGTAGTAGTGCCCGAGAAGGCTCTGCTGTATCCTGATGCAGAGCTGTGCCTGTGACATGGGAGTGAAGCCACACTAAACTTCAACATGTTCCTCTGCCAGCCCACAGCAGTTACCACATTAGGAAAATCAGCTCATTGTAGTTTTTAATATAACAATGAGGCTAGTTTTCATTTCATTACCTGTAGCTGAGAGTAATGAAAAAAGGGAAAAAAAAACCAAACCAGACTATTCTCTTTAAAAATAAATGAATCAGGCAAGTCACAGGAAACTATTCACAAGAGAATTCATCCTTAGAATGTAATACAGAACAAGCTCTGCAGTGCACCACTACACACTTTAAATAATGCCTTTCCAAGGCATGTTATCCTCTCCTCTCAGTGAAAAGAAAAAAATCCAAAGCAAAAAACTGAAAAAGGTTCTATATCCAAGTTCAGTACTATTATCCCTAGAGTAGCTGGTAGGCACTGTAATAGTATTGGAGACAGCTGACTTGGAGTTATAACTATTTTCAGTATGAAACATCTCAAGAAATGAATAGTTTCTCAGATTTTAGTATTGCTACCCCAAGGAAAAATTGAAGTGGCAACAGGAGCAAGCTACAATGAAGGAATTAGTCTGATTTACTGCTGGGCTGGGAAAATATAAAAATTAGGTTACTTAGTGGCCCAGACTACGATTCATGGTGCCTGATTTAAATTTCTACATTTGCTTCTTTTGGCCAAAGAACCTGAGAGGTTTAAGCAGGAGGGCATAGAGTTACATGCAAAGAGAGCTGCCAGGCTGGAAACACATAGGACAAAACCTACCTGTCTGGAAGGCTTTCATGGAGTCTCTGCTGTAGGTCTCTGCAACGGCAGAGAGAAGCAAAGGAAAACTGAGATGAATGCTGCATTTCTTCTTCAGTAAAATCCAGGTATTATAATGGTCTTGTCAAGGCATATGAAGGGCTGGCAGCTCTTGCAAGTGCCCAGAGTCACTCCCAGGGCAGGCAAGATCTCACCAGTCAGGGATCATCCTACCTCCTCATCCAGGGAGATGAGCAGGGCAGGGAGGGGATAGTCCCACACCCATCTGTCACCTCTCTAAGCACAGCAACAGTCCAGGACATCAGCCACAAACAGGCAGGGCTGTAGGAAGCAAGAAACTAATACTCCTACAGCATCACCACAGCTCAAGCTGATAAGCCCAGGCTGAACTGAAATAGGGTTCTGGGCAGTGTGGGAAGAGGCCCCAGGTGGGGCTGACCAGGCCCATCAGTGTCCCCAGGGCTCTGGCAAGTCTGCATGTATGTAACCATTTAAAAAGAAAAGAGGGGGTGGGAATAATCATACTTGTATAATGAGTTTTCCTCCTTTTGCAGAGTTATGAGTAAAATTTCTATTCACTTCACTAGTGTAAATTAGTATCTGTACTCTACCAGGAATGGAGAGAAAGGAACTGCTTATGAATTTTTGGATCAGTAACTCATCCCTTCCTCTTGGGCCCACCATGTAATGTGCAGGAAACAATTCAAGCCTCCAGATTCAGCATTTACTGAATTCTGTAGGTGAAACTATGTAATTGAAGAATACTATAGGCACATTTTCTGAACTCACCTGTACTTTTAATTCTTGTCGTACTAGAAAATTGCAAGCAGCTTACAACTTTACATTCTAGATGATATAAAAGCTGATTTTTGGTTATTTGTTTGGGTTTTTTTTTAATAAAGCTTCATAAAATGTGGTAGGGGTTGTGATTTAAATCTATTTTCAAAGAGAATTTTTTTGGCATATCAAATGTCTGTAGGCTTAAAAATCTGTTATTCTTGGATACAATGCTGTCACAGGTATTCCAGCAAAAGAGACACTTACACTCGTTTTACCTTCTGTTTTGACTCTGCTTATTATCAATAATTGTGAATAATATTGTAATAGACAGCACATGCATACTGTTAAAGGAATAAATGCATTCTGCTATTGTCTGTAAGTTTTAGCTTGTATTCAACATGCAGAATATTAAAGAGTATCCAGAAAAAAAGTTTACTGCATTGCCTTTTTTTAATAAACTCCAGAAATTAAATTTACAGTGCTGCAGTATTGATTTGTGCCCTCCTGCTGCACACATGAAGAAGCTGATGCCTTGTCTAAGCAGAGCATTGGGGCATGCCTGTTCTGCCCAAATCCATCAGGAGGTTGCAGATCTGGCTGTCCCAAACCAGGGTTCAGAACTGGGGCTCAACACCACAGGCAGCCTCTTTCACAGCACAGGTAGAACTGAGTTCACACAGGGATATGATCTGACTATGATCTGTACCTGAAGGGAGTATTAATTGCTGGGAGTATTAATTGGGAGTATTAATCACTTAAATGATGATTTAAAGGCCAGGCAGTTTCAGGCCGTTGAAACTGTAACACGGACAGTTAACCCTCAGTCTGCAGACCAGCCCCTTTGCCCAGAGAAGGCACAGCATTTTCTCTACCTGCTTCTCTCTTGGCATTCCTTATAGTCTTCCTTGGGCATCTTTTCTTTATTCAAAATTATTTCAGTGTGTATGATTAAAACAAGATATTAAATTGCTCTGCTCCTTTCATAGGAAATTCTTGGAACTTAGTTATGGGGATGGCTTTAGTCCATTTTCCAGAAATACCTCTGCCAAGGAGAAATGCATAAAGAAAAGAGTATTTCATCTGGATAACCCATTGTTTCCATTACAATCACATAATGTCTAATTATGTACTCCATAAATCTTCATATTTTGTTATGAAGCTCATAATAACAAAGTCTGATAAATAGATTCTCTCTCCTGGCCACTACCAATTGAGTAGAAAAAAATACTTATTTATGAAGCTTTATTAATAAAATCTGAATAATTCAAACAGCTTCTTCACTGAAGAAACAGCAGTAGAGTATATTCTTATTTGCATATAAATGAAATGATGCTTAGTGTCAGAGTGAAGAATTAAATAATATGAATTTTTACAGTGCAGTCCTGACAGCCTCATAAATATTATGGTCATAAGTTGCAGTTTCCTAAAAATCTCATTTTATCTTTTATTACAAAAATACGACCAAAGGGCCAAGTCCTGCTCATTTTACATGTGTGAGTATTCCCAATGACAACACAATTATTCAGTAAGTGAGGTTACCAGATTCAGCCTTATGTCAGCTAGTGGAGCAAAAGCACAATGTTATCTACATATCTATTAGGAGACCAGAATCTCTTATTTAGCCATGAGAAAAACCTTGTGTGTTGGTAAAATATAGAGAACAACAAAGAAAACTGTAGCTTTACATTCAAAGAGACAATACACAACACGAGGAAAGGAAAAGCACACAGCTAATGCACATGAGATGCCAGTTTTGCCAATTATCCAGGTACCAGTTTGGCCAAGCCCAATATTCCTGTTAGGCTGTAAGCAATCACAAAAGCTACAGCAAATATAGGAACACTTAAATGACTTTAAATGGATTTTTGCTTCTGAGGAAAGCTTTGATTTTGTCTGTTTTCTTCTAAAGGTTGAAAAAGCCTCTGAAGCACAAGCCCAGAGCAGCTATAGAGAGAGCTGAGCTGGATGAAGTGCATTCTCCTAGAGGTCAAATAAAGGTGAGGGTCACAGACACTATGTGAGAAACTTCTCTGAGAGATGTTGTGCAGTCTCAGCAGCTGGGACAAGAAGAGTCTGCCCTCATCTCCCCATAACCTGACAGTGGTATTTTTCCAGGCACAGTGCTGTGCAAGTGGGACAGGGTAGTCAAATACTGATGAGGCACACATGGAAAGGAAAGCTAAATTTGGGGTGGTAGGAGAAAAAAAAATATTTATAGATGTTTTGGAATGTTTATAAAGTGTAGAATTTTATTTATAAAGTCTAAAGAAGAGAGACTATGGGAGTACATAGTCTAATCTCCTGTAAAGTACATGCAACTATTATTTAACCCTGAACTGAGCCTGCTGTACTCCAACACAACATAGCCTGTGTTTGGCTAATCTGTGTTTTCCAGGGAGGCATGGAGTCTCAATCTGAAGACATTGAGAGCCAAGGAATCAATCACAGCCCTTAACTATTCCAAGGATTATTTATTGTCAGTGGTACTGAACGAGGTACTGAAGACTACACTATTTTAATTTGCTTGATTCCAGCTACTAGACATTACTCCTTCTTATTTAACTCTGGTAGGTGCAAGTGGCCCTTATATTCAATACTTTTCCTGTGCATTTAAGTATACCTTATTATCAACTCACCTTTAAATCTTTTTGACTCATTGGGTAGCTTAAGATTTTTAGTTCTTCAATTACGTGGCATTTTCTCTGCCTTCAGATCATTCCACAGCTCTTCTCTATACTCAATTTTTTTTCAGTATCCATCTTGCAATGTGAGTGTAGAACTGGCTCAACCACCGTCGGCACTTTGCACATACAGGTAAAAACTGCCACCATTAACAGCTGCACTCTGTCTATAAGTCAAGGTTTGCACAAACTATTTCTGCTAAAGCAAACTCATCAGCTTACTCAGCTTATCCTTTTTTAAAATTTTCCATTGTGTAGAAGAGCCTACATTCCTTATTAGGTATATATCAATAGATTTTATTAAAACATACACTGTTTGAATGAGACCCAGTTTATAAAAGGTCGAGAATTCCTCTACCTCTTTGCCTGAAGTAATTTTTATATCTATTTTTAACTGTCTTTAGATAGGCTGTAGAGGCTGCTATATTGTGGTATATTTATTGACACCACAATAATTCTTGGTATTTCAGATATAACTGATCAGAAAATTCTGGCGGACACATCCAAGTGCATTATTCTAGGGCTATGCTCATTTGTATGTGAAAGCAAAGCTGGTGATCTCAGCTTTCCTGGATAAGGAATGGAAATGGAAAATGAAAAACAGAAAAAAGTACTTTAGTCCCATAGTTTTCAAATCAATCTCTTCATGTTAGCGCAAGAGTTCTGAATGATTGAATTTGACAGTATTCCTAAAGGGCATAATAGCATGAAGAGATTTGTCTCAGACTGGTGCCAAAGAGAGCAAAATTTTGCCATAGAATCATGTTGCTAACAGAAGGAGTAATTAAATGTCCAAAAGCACGTGGCATTCAGGCTAATGAAAACTGAATAGTATATTTAACAGTCTCTACTGTCACTAAAATTGATTTTTGTATATATGTGTATATGTATATGTATATTTAATGCTGCCAGGGCAACAACTGCCTTTATTTGCTCATTTCTAAGTAGTTTCTGGTTTCTAATTCTAAGTTTCTAATTTATGAACAGATGTTCTTGGCAGCAAAGGGATGTTAAGGATCCTCTGTGCTGGATACATTCATCAGTTACCTTCCTGGATCTTGCTTATCAGTTTTTCAAGGCTGGAGTACAGGACAAACACAGGGAGACTTCTCGTTTCATTGACCTAGGAAGAGTTTAATTGGTGTGCTCTAGTGTCAGCATGAATTCTTTTAGATCTGTCAGCAGATACAAAAAGTTCAGTTCAGCTGCAGATTCTGGCAGCAGTGGATTCAATCACACAGCAATGTTTGGATCCTTTCTTGGTGAGCTCCCAGGAGGTGGGCTTTGGTGATTGCTTGTCAGCCTTAAGGAATGTTCTGCATGGGTCTGGCTTGTCATTTGGCTTCTCATCCCTCAGATCCAATCTAGAGATAAAGCCACAAGGGAAGACAGTGCAGCAGTTTGGCTCACAGAGCATTAGACATGCTGCTTTGTTTGTCATACTCTGCTCATGCAATTTCTTCCCTTTCCTTCTGGGAAGTTCCTACCAAGGAGCATAGTTAGAACTGAAAGTTCAGTGTTGAATGGTAAGGTGGAGCCTTCTCTGCCCCAAGAGTGAAGGAGTTTCTGCTTATCCAGGACAACAGCAAAGGAGTGTCTCATGCTGTAGCAAAGGCACGGGAGTTGTGCAGAAGCAAATTAGAAGCTGTGTCTTTGTGTATTCTACATTCATTTGAAATAAAGCAATAATAAGCTAGAGATACTTAAGCAAGTACTGAGGAAATATAGGGGAAACATTACACACAATCTGTCATTCTTCTATGAAGACGTACATGAAGAAAGAGATCAATGAAGAAGTGACTTTTGAGAAGATTCATATGAGGACAGTCATAGCTAATTTGACTGAACTGCCTCCTTAAACAGAGGAGAGGCAAGAAAGTAAAAAGTCTTTTATAAGACATAAATGAAGGCAAGCATCAAGGCTGGCATTTCTGGGAGACTAAAAATAATAGGACAATAAAATAAGAGACAATATTAGATTATACTACAAGGCAAAATATGCTTGAGAGAACAAATGAATGTAAATTTCACATGATGGAGAACCAGAATCACTTGAAGGATGGAATGAGAGAGCATACAACATGTTTGGATCAATAAAAAAGGAGGAAATGGAGAGGAACAAGTGATCAAGGTAGATAAATGACCTGGATCTAAATGAAAATAATTTTAAATGTTGGAACCAAGATAAACAGAGACATTGCAGGGAAGGAAAGCAGAGCTACGCAGGGTCTAAATCAGAAGATATAATAAAACAAATTTCTTGCTGTGTACAAATGTGACTTAAGTGTTGGAAATTAGTATGCATACAACTGACAGAGAAATGCCACTAATGAGCTGTATAGAAATGGTGGTGATTTGGTATTCCATATGACAACAACTCCAAAGCAGGGAGGCCAAGGAGATTGACTGAAATCCTCACCTGGCCAGGAAGCAACAGAGCTAAATACGCAACCTGTAAATAATCATCAGCTGGTTTGCAAGTTATTAACTAGAATACTTAATTCCTGGTTCAATAGTATTCAGAAATGACTGTAGGTAAGATTGTCTCAGTAGGTTAATTTAGAATGATGATGCTTGTCATTAGCACTAGGACTACCCTGCACTCATGAATGCTTTGCTGCCCTTCAAAGTACTTTAATATTAAATGGAAAAAAGAAAGAAGCAGAATCTGGCCTACATTATTTTGTCATTATTCCTCAGTCAATTAGTGTTTGTTATAATCTGCTTTTAACTGAAATTATTGAGCTAGCATAGTTAGCTTTGCTAAATCTCAAGCTGTTACACTTGTTAGAGCCCAAAACAGAAAGTGAAAGTTAGAGCAAGAGCTGGGACCCCCCCCCATCAAACCAAACCACCCAAAACCACCAAAGCAGCTCAGAAACAAGTTTCTGCACCCTCCTTCTAAACTGTGTAATAAGAAACACGAGTTAGCAAAAGTGGTGGAACCTGTTTCTGCTTCTTAATGATCTGTTAACCTAAGTACAACTTGTTATGAGGTAAAGACATATTAGAATGTTGCCTTGGAAACTTTGTCAGCCCCAGGTTCGGTTATTTACCAAGGGCTGCAATTACAGATCTTTACCTGAAGTGTGGAATAAGCAAGAGTATTTTGGTTCATATTCTAGTGAACAAGAGATCTATGCATTATCAAATGCAGGGGAGCTACTCTTTTACAAGAGTACTGTTATTTTACCTTCAAAAAAATTGATCAAAATGGGTAAGACAAAGAGTGCTAGCTTCTTTTATTTACAGACATGCAACTGCATTTGTTTTAGTAAAATCCAACTACTTCAAATACCAGCAAAATATTATGCCAATAAATAGCTGGAATAGTTCCACTCAATTTCCTAGTGCTGCTCATTGTTGTTCAGCAGTTACAGCGTAGACCAAGGCCAAGATGCAAATTTAAATTTTGCATTTTGTGCGATCCTTTTCGTTGTGTAATGAGACGCTAAGGCGAAGCTGCAGGCCAAACTGTTCCTCCCTTATTATGGTGTAAGTGGGGCCGTTCTATGGCCCCTACGGTATTTGGCTGAATTCATAGCGGAGCTAATGAGGACAAGATCTTACTGAGGACTGTCATCGTTTCGCAACAATCACAACTAGAAAAGGCAATCTAAGGGCTGAACATCGGAGTTGGTGACACGAACGTCGCCACCGCAGCCCTCACAGACCGCCCACAGCCCTCACAGACCGCCCCACGCCCCGCCCACC
>WEIV01027565.1:64763-114162 GCA_013390005.1 Calyptomena viridis | reverse complement strand
AAAACAGATTAGGACTTGAAAAATCCGAAGGTCAAGTGGAAGATGCTACAATTACACAGATGTGTTCAACTCCACAAAAGCAAAATGGGGAATGACTGTTGAGAAAATAATTCTGAGTACATGGAGGCAGAGGATCTATCTAAGCAAAGACTGCACTTGAGTGAAGATTATGCTGCCACAATAAAAAAATGAGGGCTTGATGTCACTCCTGGATGTGTAAAGCAGAGCACAGCCTGACAGACACATGAAATATCTGTTCTCAGCATTAGTAAGACTTTAACTGGAATACTGAGCCTACAGAACAGGGAACACCCCTTCAACAAATATGGCATATGGAAGTGACAGAGAGGAGAATAAGAAGAGGCAGGAGTCTTCAAAAGACTACAATAACTAGAGATTGTTAGCTAAAAAAATATTTGAATAAATGATCACTACACTTGCTGTTGCAAAAAGAATAGGTATTATCTCTTTATCAGTGACACATCCGTCTGGGAGTAGCACAATTCCAAGGCGATAATCAAGTCTGCCAGAACTGTGACATACAGTGATATATTTCAGGGAAGGGCACCGGTAGGTGACTTAATTATCCAGTGCCAATGGAAATGAAAAAAAGGAGATGGAACTGAAGAGTGCTCAGCTCTTGTTCAGCAGTAGGAATTAACACTGGACTGAAAAGAAAGAGGGAAGGTAACTTGACAACATTCAGCTCACCCAAAACTGGAGAAGTCTGAGCTCCTTTTAGAAACTTACGAGATACTTTTCAGCTGCTGTTTGTGCTGAAGGCAGAGAAGTGTATATCAAACATAAAAGGAATCCCAGAAGACTACCAATATTGTTTTCTGACTGAGTGCAAAGGAAAAATAGAGAATAAAGTGTTCAAACAGGTCACCAAGAGAGGTTGGGGAACCCTTGTTTTTGAGGGCTTTTGAGACCCAACGGTGCAAAGCCTTGTACAATATGGTCTGCATTAATACTTCACCCTTTTCTGAAATGGGAGTCAGACCAGAGACCTCCTGGGGTCCCTTCCTGCCTTTATGGCTGTGTGCTGATCCTATGATTTCACCTTTCTTCGAGGCTACCAGCCTGGAACAATTTTTCTTCTAACTGGAAAAGGAATCCATTTGCAAGAGAATGCTGAATCCTCCAGTGGGTACCACGAGGGCATTGTCTGGTGTAAGCATTTCATGAATACACATCTCTGCACACAGGTGTGTCCATGCACAGACATATGTGTGGACACCAGGCAGTGATCAGAGGCTGCTTTCAAGCTTGGAGGCTCTCCAAGGCCCAAGTGTCCATCATTTAAATAGACTTCGATGAAAGATTAAAAGAAATACTTGTGTATTGCTTGGCTCAGAACACCCAGGAAGGAGAGGAGCTATCCTGAATTGCCTGTGGGAATTTACGACTAGGAGCAACGGGGTAAAGTCAGGTAAAGAAAAACAGTTTGAACATCAGTAAAATTTCCTAACTGTGAGTGTTATTAGACTGGAATAATCTTCCCTAAGGGAAGCAATAAACCAACATCATTTGCATCTTTGAAAACTAGACCAGACAAAGCACTGGGAAATATACTGTGGGGAATAATCCTGTAGAATGATTGCACTAATTTTTCTCATCTATTCTTTCTTCATAGGATTGCTTCATACATGGAATGTGCCATATTCTTTTTCCTGTTACTTTATTCCTTTTCCTGTGGGCTGAGTAAAAAAACCCCGAAGGAAATTATACCATTCTAACCGAAAAGTAATATATTAAATCAATTTGCATTTTTATTAAAAAAAAAGACATCTTTTTCTCTTTAAAATGTAACCACTGATAGACACAAGAACATAATCTCTAGGATAATGACACACTTCAGTACACTAGGCAATTAGGTTTGCCTTTAATTATTTATTGTTTGACATGCTGCTCATACAAATATTCTGTGTAAGAGGAGGAAGTCAGTTTGACCTTAATTATTGCCTGTAAATAATTCCTGAATTGTAACTAAGTAGTGCCTTTTAAAATGTAATTATTATAATACCCGAGTTACAGAGCTCATTGATTTGTAATTACTTAATTGTTTATATCCATTAAACCACAGCTGTGATAGGTTCATCTTGCCTACATGCACTAGCCTGGAAACTGAGGAATTATGGCCAAGAACTTGGACTAGCATTATCTCCCACAGCTAAATGGCTAAACAATCATTCCAGTCTGGTCAAGGTTAGTAGCGGTCATCAGATGGCTCACAGATAGTGGGAATTCATTTCAGTACACATCCTTCAGAATAACAATGAGGGGAGAAGGGGATACAAAACACAGGTACCTGCAGGATCCTGAGCTCTCACCGGGTGAATCATACAAAAAGCTACTTCTTTGTGAGTCTGATTTTACACTTTTGGGGTCATAATGTGTAATGAGCTGGACATACTGGTAGTGATGCTGCTGGGAAAGGAAAAGCCCAAAATGATGAAATTTTCTTCTCCACCTGTCAATACAGGGTATCTAGTTGTTTGCACACTTGTATGCAAGGGAGAGATTGTCATTTTGCTTCTAATGACTTTCACCTTAACACTGTGAGAGCATTTCACAGAGAGAGTTCAAACCACTCTTGTGGTTTAACCCCAGCTGGCAACTAAACCCCACACAGCTGCTCACTCATTCCACCCCAGTGGGATGGGGGAGAGAATCGGAAGTGGAAAAATGAGGAAACTCATGAGTTGTGATAAACGCACTTTAGTAGGTAAAACAAAAGTTGCACATGCACAAGCAAAGCGCAACAAGGAATTCATTCACCTTTTCCCATGGGTTCAGCCATCCCAGGAGAGCAGGGCTCTCTCACTCGTAATGGTTACTTGAGAAGACAAATGCCATCACTTTCCACATCACTCCCTTTCTTCTTCTTCCTCCCTGCTTTACATGTTGAGCATGATCTCTTAGGGTATGGAATATCCCTGTGGTCAGTTGGGGTCAGCTGTCCTGGTTGTGTCCCCTTCCTATTCCTTATGCACACCAGGACCACTGGTATGGTGGGGTGGGGTGAGGAGCAGAAAGGGCCTTGTGGGCTCTGTGTAAACACTGATCAGTAGTAAGGAAAACATCCCTGTGCTATCAACACTGTTTCCAGCACAAATCCAAACATAGCCCATGCTAGCTGCTATGAAGAAAATTAACTCTATTCGAGCCCAAATCAGTACACACACATGGTCCTCTTGTCTTTAATATATTCAGTTCTTTTTCTACCACAGTCTGGTAAGCACCATCCAAACCACTCTGTTGTATTACATATATTTCTCTGTTTGAGGGGAAAAAGAAAGAGATATAAATAATGAAGCATTTTAAAGTAGTCAACATGACACAATTTCACTAAAATTGTAAATCCCACCTGTCAGAGATTGGAAAATCCAACAACTTTCTCAAATCTCAATTCTGAGAAAATAAAGGTCCACTTTTTGCTGTAAAGATCATACTTTATTTTGCTCAAAGGGAAGTGGTACTTAGAAATAATCTATGTAGATTTTAATAGCATTAAAAGTTTGGTTTGGTTCAAGTAAGGCTTAGTTCAAACCTTTTGCTGCCTTACAGTGTAATCAAAACTAGCAGCTAAAATGCATATGAATTCTGTGTGTTATAGAAATAGACCCTAAAGGGAATACTGGAACTGTGATCTGACCACTCAAATAACCATGCTAATAGTAAGAGTGTTCACAAAGCAGGTCTCAGGAGCGAGAGATTATGTATATTCTCAGTATTAATACAAATTTTACGTATTTGCTTAAAAATGCAATGCATTTTGAAAGCCTGAGAAAATTTGTTCTGTGTTACACCATTAAAGAAGTTTCTACTATAAATTTCTTTGGAGTATGCCCAACATACTGAAGCTGAGAATGAAGATTTTTGGGCAAGCTGTACTTACACTTCAGAGGCTAAAACAATTAACCCTTTAAGGATGTGATGATCATGTTCTAATCTCAAGCTTTCCTAGTCTGTACAGTGTGGAGGAAAAATAAATACCACCACAATTCATCTCAATTTCTGCACTCCTAGAAAAGGAATATTAATCATGTAGGTTCACTAGTCAGGTTACTTTTAAATTCCCCATGGTAAATGAGACAAAGAAATGCAAACTATTCCAGTGCCGTACAATCAAGATGTAGTGATAATGCCCTGCTTTTTATTATCAACATTCCACAGCAATTAGGGAATTGTGGCAGAATCCTAAATCTATAGGAAGAAAACCAGATTGCCTCCAAGTGTGGTCCTGTCCCATCATGTGACTGAAAATGTAGGATTAAAGGAATCGCTATCTCAGTGGGTTTTGTGCACTTTTTAATTTATAATTTGAAGTGTTTTTTTCAACTGTCAGTTATGCAGTTATAGCACAGGTCCTTGCCCTTCTGTGTACCCTTACAGTCATCCAGGCCTTTCAGACAAACCCTGCTCTCAGTTCTACCTACAGAGACCTATTCCTCTCAGTCTGTCTGTTGCATATAGGCAAAGAACATCTTGCTTAAATGTAAGAGCCATCCATCCTCAAATGTTGATTCCCTTGGAAATGAGATAAGTTTCTCTTATCTATTGTGCTTTTTCAGATACTGCATGAAGAAAAAGCATAGACTTGGAAGACCTATGGTTTGAGTACATCACTGAGGTACACAGTTTCAGAGATGACTATTTGATACTAAAAAGACCCAAAACCCAAAAACCTCACCATGTCAACATACAGGGCCTGTGAGCACTCAGAAATAAAATTTTCTGGGTCTGTGGTAAACGCTTATGCTGAGATAAGTTGAATGAATAACACCTCCCCAACAATTTCTAATAGAAGTCAATTAATAAGTCACCTATTCATTTTTTAACCCCATTGGACTAAAAGGACAAAGTGGTGAGGCTTTCTCCAGTTCTGTTATCAATCCCTGCTCCAATATTTAATCTATATCTGGGAAAGTCTTTCTGCTTCCCCATCACCCTGCTTGACAAGGAGAAAACCTATCTTCCTCACCACACATGAGCATACAGGTCCTGCACTTGTATCCTCTGTAATAACTGTATGTGGGAAAACAATGAATATATTGAAACAGTCCTCTGTTGGTGGTCAGGCACATCCTTAAAGATTGCTCTTCCAAAGGAGGGAATGAGACAGAGCAACAGCTGAAGGGTATCCACAAGTGCAGACAGAAAGGACAGTAAGACCATATAAAACAGTGTATCACGTCCTGCTCTTTCAAACTCATTACCACACTTGCTTTCTTCTCCTTCATTATTGCACGAGCTCACTCAATTTTTCAGAAACACTATCTATACTCAAAAACAACCTGTGCACAAAAAGGTACTAATTAAAAAATCTTAATTATAGTAGTACAAACAAGGTAGGGCCTTAGTTTTTTTAAGCATTTCTGTACATAACAAAAAGAGAGCCACTACACAAAAAAAAAAGGTGATCAAAGTATAATACTAACTTCGATAATTGACAGGACACCTTACTTGAGGACGCCTTACTTGAGGACACCTAAAACCAAATAAATAAATAGACACACCTCCCTTTGTTTCACATCTCAGTTCATCCTTTCAGAGGGGAGGTTCTGAAACCATGATGCCCTGTTCATACAGGGCCTATTGGTACAGGATCTAGAACATTTTTAACCCTCTTCTGATTGAGATCTGTAAGTAGTGAAAGACAGATTGGTGTTACTCCTAATTAAGTACACCTGTTTCCGCCCAGAGCACTTTTCTGTCACCTTAAAGGAACACCTAGAACTAGCAAAACAGACTCCTTGAGTTAGCACAGAAGTCATATGTGCTGACATGCATAATGTAAGCAGATTGTCCTACTTTTCCACCCACTGAATTCTTGTTGCTAATCTAATTAATACCCCCTGATTACTTCAGATGGTCACTTGGCAAGTGACAGCAAAGATAAAAGGCTTGGGTATCTTGTGACACGTACCTGGATTTTATCCACCCCATCTCCAACACACTTTTCTATTTCTCTTCTCCTCTATGTCCCTTGTTACTGTTTACCTCTTGTAAACATGGTACCTCTGCTTCCCAGCATTTGGGAATATTAAGATGCAAAGAACCTGGTTGAATCAGAAACCAAATATATCCTTCTCTTTTCTCTATGTTTTTCACTGTATCACCTCTGTTCTGCTATGCGTTCCTTTCTTTTTTGCATCCCTTCTCACCTCTCCAACACTACCTGGTCCTCATTTTACCTGTAGGCTTTTTGTGCAGCCCTTGCAAACTCATCCACCATCCACTGGTACAGTGTGGATCAAGGGGTGAGAGCTGGGGCTGAGGGCCATGCTGGGCTGGGTATAATCCACTGAGCAGGAGCACAGTCCTTGCCTAGAGATGTTGCAGGCTGACTAAAGACACAAGGAGTGAAGCAAAGAGGAGGATGCAGATTTGGTACAAGGTAAAATATTTTTTTGGTATGTCCTTGGCCATTTTTATGCATTCTGGAACCAAATAAGAGGTGCCGAAGAAACAGAGTCGTGGCTCCTTTACAAAAAGGGTGTATTTTCCCCTCCACATTCTCCTAGTCCTTCACCTCAGACTGAGGATAAACAAAGCCATGAACAATCACGGTGAAACAACCAGGAAAATTACTGGAGTCTTTGGACTTGAGATAATCTGGAAGTTTTTATTTAGCATTGACATATTTTTGTTGACATATTTGATTTAGCATTGACATATTTTCAGTAAATATTTTCTTCTGCACGCACAAAAAGAAAAAAAAGAGAAGCTTTCTTTCCAAGAGAAGTGATATACTGAAATCGATTGTAATCCAAGAACGATAGTAGTAGTATGTGTATAGATCTCACAGAAGAGGATCTTTTTTTTTTTAGAGGCAGTAAGTGAATGGAAGCAGTGATTTAAAAATCATAATGTTCTGCATAGGAGAAACAAGAAAAGCTGCACAGACAGGAGAGCATGGGAGCAAACAAGATGATCTCTGCAGAATGAATTGGTTCATGAAAAACTGAGGAGGTGAGTGGATCAGAGCTACTTTGAGTGTAAAACTGGTGATTATCAGGCTTTTATATCCACTGATCCTACCCTCTTTACAAGTGACCCATCTGCATTCAGAAGACACTGGCTGTATAACTAACATTATTCTTACAATACATCTGATTCAAATTCCACCTGACTTAGATGGGAAAAAATAAAGACATTTTGAAGACATCCCAGAAAGTTAAGTAAGGTCCACCAAGTGAGTGCAAGGAATACAGTTACTGTGTTTTTTAAACTGAGTTTCCCACGGCAAGAAAACAGCCATAGCATGACTAATCAGGTTTGTATGAAAACCCTTGTATTATAAAAAGTCTCTCTTTATTTGAAGAGGAATAGTATAGCTGTGTATTTTTTTATGCAAACTCTACTGTAGTAGAGCAGAATTCTTCAACGAAAAGGCTGGAGAGTTAAAACTCAAACTGTACCAAGCCAAATATTTCGAAGAGCTCTTGTTATGTTGGAGCAATTTCACACGCTGCTGGCAAGAAATACAATAATTGCATTCAGTCAGACAGAAAAATAAAGACAGGGGCCCTGAATACTTTATCAGCATAGGCCTTACACTAGCTCAAAAACACTTCCTTGTTATTTGCACCCTCCATTTTCTCTTTGGGAAGTCACTAGAGGGCATCATCACCTACTCTAATCTTGCCTGCAGACCAGGTCGGAGCTTTCATAGCCTACCCTCCAGATCCTATGTTGTTTTCTGTAGGATTGCCCTCTGCAGAGCTCTGAAATCAGCTTTCCAGTTGTTCCCATAGCCCCAGCAGAGGGGGACATGCAGGGCACCATGAAGATGGCCTTCTTTGGATTACAGCAGAGAGGAAAATTCAGGAGTAATTGTCTCTCAGCACCCTTTAACGTTCAGCACAAACACCAGACGAGCATGGAGCACTTTCCCCCTGATTAGCTCTGTCTGCTTTGCAACCACCCTGGCACAGCAGCTTCCTCTGAACTATCTCTTAAAAATGGCACTACTAAACAGAGCTGTCAACTGTCTAATACCTTCTTTACAGGATTATTTGTAAAAGCACTCACATATCAACTTTTTCAGATTGTCCTGACAATCCGGAAAGACAAAGTGCTGAATAGAACATGAGGGAGCACCTGCTGCTCAATAAAATGACGGGCAAAAGAGTTTTTGTCAGTGAGAGGCCTCACAGGCTGCATTTTCCAAATTAATTTCTTCTGTGAGTGGAAAGCTGTAACATCTTGAGAAAGGTCTTGATCCATCAAGGGACTTGAAAGGAAGCATTCCTTTTTTTCAGGAAATGATGGAATTGAGAACAACCATGGGCAAGTGACACATTGGCTTACTGCGAGCAAAATACACCTGTCTCACCAGGGTCTTCCAAGAGCAGCTTTGGACCATTTCCAGAGCCTGGAGCAGTGCAAAAAGTACCTGAATTTCCAGTGTTGGAAACACCTGTTATACAAGAAACAGGTCTACAGGTCGTAAAGAGTTTGTTGCATTTTGATTTTTACCTGGGATTTTCCCTTCAAAGGGTGGGTACATGGAGTTATTCTATCCAGGCTGTCTCCCAAATGCATACTACACTTCTGAGGGAGTAAATAAGCAGTAGGTGTAGAGCACCCCTGCCCTGCACTATCAGCAGTGGTGTACCTGGTATAATGTGCAAGAGAGCAGCTTTATCAACTCATTTAGCAAAATAGATCAAATGTTGGAAGCAGAAGAGGAACTGGAGGCGACATTACTGTTTATCACTCAAATTGTGGAAGGGCACTACCTTAAAAGGCAAGTGAGGTAAGTGGGTAGGTAGGAAAGAGAAAGAAGGGGAAAATACAGGAACTACATCCCAATTGAAGAGCCAATGTATTCAGACTGAGGCACAAACAGTCTTGTCAGCTCCATTCTCCAATGCAAGATCAATGAGGTCGACTCAAGTGAGGTCACGATTGTGGGTATGAAAACTCCAACCTTGGTTAAAAACCTCTGTGAATATTTCATGTAACTTTCTGTGATGAAAATTATCAATGTTTTCATGGACCATCAAGAAAAAAATCACATTAGAGTAAAACTTACTTTTTTTCCTACACATATTGAAAGACACACACTTATGTGGACTGGGTCCTACCCATCTATGTACATACAATAGGAGGACACTTGGTGATTATTATTCACTAAAGTTCCCGTACCAGGCAAAGGTACAGTCTCAGTCACTCTAACAGAAACCCACCCATTCCCAGGCCTACAGCACTTACAAGCCAGCATTTAGATATGCAAATAACAACATATTGTTATCAGCAGTTTGTCCAATAATATTTCCTTTGTTTCATCAAAAAGGCGTATCAGTTCTGTACAGTTGGCAGTGAATATGCAAAGAGGAATTTGAAAAAGCAAGACCAGCCAGAACAGCAGCCTCTGCCAGTCTGATTGCAGGCATCGCTGATGTCAGACGATGCATCAGAAGGTTAGGGTGCTAATGACTTGTTGATGTGTTTGACATTCTGCAGCTATCTCTTACCAGGTATTTTCACAGCAGGTATTGTTTTTATAGATGTTTCCCTATTACTCATGAGCTGGAAGTTTCAAGGGAAAATTTTGAAAACAAGATAAAAGCTCAAAGGGACAGGGAAGAAGTGAGAGAGAAAGCTTGTCTGAACCCTCATATATACTTAGTCCAAAACATAGAAACATGAAAGACCATGTCCTTGGTCACAAACGTGTTACAGAATCAGAAATGTAGGACACCTAAACTAATCTTATCAGCTACAGTAACAGAAATATTGAATGGTTTGGGGCCTTTAAATGTCATTTAGCCCAACTCGCTGCAATGAGCAGAGTCATTTGTTTATATTCAAGTATACATAATCAGCTGTAGTCCTTGAACAGAAGTTGAAACGTATTCAAAAAAGGAGGAGAGAATTTGAAGTAATAAATCTAACTAAATTATCATCCTGAAATAATCCGGCTAGTTTATCTTCTTTGGGGTTTTTTTCTGTCTTTCCTTTGGAGATTTGCAAGACAATTTTTAAAGTCTAATTAACTTTTTGCATTAAGATGAACTCCTTTCATTTTGAAGAACTAATCACATTTAATCTGCAGACACTAGCCATTATAACAAATCTGTCTGTCCACTGTAACAGCAGGATTATGAAAAAATAAATGGAAAGTGACATTCACATTAGCCTGAGAGTGTTTTTCGCAGTCATCAACTGGCTTTTCTAGTTACTATGACTTTAACCCATCATCACTTTTTCATTACAACTACCCAAGCAGTTAAGTA
This sequence comes from Calyptomena viridis, assembly GCA_013390005.1. Lineage (NCBI taxonomy): Eukaryota > Metazoa > Chordata > Aves > Passeriformes > Eurylaimidae > Calyptomena > Calyptomena viridis. Next base: position 103,912 of record WEIV01027565.1, on the reverse strand, counting down.
GGTTAGGTTGCCAAGTGGCTTTTCCATGCATTTATTATGACAGTAATGTTTATGTTTGAAGTTATCAAGCCCCTTCTGAGAGAATTGCTGTCTTAAATATAGAGTACCATGCTGTCAGCTAGACACCAAGTATGTGGGGCAGTTTTGGAGTCAAGGTTCTTCAGGTACAGAGGAGTGCAGATTCAATTGCAAATGGAAGAATCCATTAATGCATTTTGGAATGCATAGCCAAAGAAGTTTGCACCAGTAGTGAAGGTGCTGGAAAAAATATGACATATTCTTACAATGGACTTTGCATAAAACAAAAATGGGTGTATTGTTATGAGAAGGCAACTGAGCAAGAATACCAACACAGTGAAATATGTCTAAGAAAGAGCTGGGCAGGGGGTGAAAGGGAGAAAGACAGAGAAGGGCAGAGTGAATTCTTTGTAGATAAAAGGATTAAGAAGTATGGAAAATATTTCCATAACCATGCCAAAGAAAAAGACATACATTGTTGTATTTTGCACTTCAGCCAGAAGTGCAATCAGTGCTCTGCAGAATACATGCAGTAATATGGCTGCTTAGAAGAGTATGTGTTCTAGGGTGATTCATATCAGCTAAATAAAGGTAATTAAAGATATAAAGGACTGAAGCAGTAAAAACAGGACTGAGCTATTTAACCAAGTGTGACTGATTATTCATGAACTACTCCTAAGTAGTTAAGAAACATAAAATGTGATTCATAATCTCTAGAAAGAAAACAAGCTATTTATTAAGAAACTTAACTTCATGATGCTCCGAAAACTAGTATAAATATTTGAATTCCTGTCTAAAAACTTCCTTAAAAACATGAATAAATACATCCATTCACATAATGCACATATATATACATACATCTATTTCTTAGCTGGCAGTTAGAAGGCAGGCACCAATATATGCAAAGTAAATGCATATTCCAAATGCATTTGTGCAACTGGTTATTATTTCTACCTAATTCATAGCATGTATTTTTATGGAGATCAAATCTATCAACCAAGGAATGCTACATTAGGCCTTTAAAAAAGAGAAATGATCCACCAAATTATCCTCTGATTGGGCTGAAAGCTCTCATCTTCACATGTATGTAATTGTGTAGTACACTAAACTATGACTGTAAAGTATATTAAAAACTCTTCATTAACTCTTCACCTGCAGTAATTTCAAATCATTACATTTATTTATATTTATTAGCTGCTAATACTGAGTGCACTGAAAGCACGTGTACGTGGGGGGGTTAAATGTGAGAGCCACTACAAGACTATGAATTACCAGCTTATTGCACAGCACCTAGAAAATCCGTAATTGTAGCTCACAAGTTCATAATGAACCAAATTTATATAATTCCACAAAATTAACTGTTAACAAAAAAAAGCTTAAACTAATTCCTGTTTATTCATGTGGGTATCATAGCACAAAAGGAGATAAGTGCCAATTTACATGTTATTTGAGATTTTTCTCTGGGGTTTTTTTTATATTTCCCCTACCCCTTCTGCTGCTAAGAATGCCTATTTCTCTTTGTTTGTTGTGATTTATTTTGTATTGATAAGGTACAGTATATAAATATATATTATAAAAAGTCATGCCATTATGAGTATGTTTTATTATGAGTTATTAAATTAAACGTAAAACAAACACAGAGAAATTGCCATCTAAGGTATTTACCATAAAATAATGTTGCTTGACTACTGAATGCTGTAACTGGATATTGCTACACCTGTCAGTGCATTTGTTGTTGAACTATTCAGGTACTATGTGGAAGGAATTTTCCTGGAACGTCCAGCTGAATCAAACACTAAATTTCACAGACTAGTGTAAACATGGATAGTCCAGCTTTTCTTTCAGGGTATATGGAATAGCTTCTTTGGGATCAGTTTTGGAATTGTTGCATTATAGTTAGGTTTTCCTTCATCCTATGCTACTCTTACTTTATTGAAAAACATATTTTAATGTATGTCAGCACAAAAGAAACCCAAAACCAAACCACCCAAAAAACCCTCACCTCACATCCAAAACCCCCTTCATACTGGTTTCTACACTTATTTTCCATCTTATTTTATGTTTCGGTATTTCATGAATAATTTATAGTAATATTTCTGACATTCCTAGATCTGTTCCCTTTTGATTACAACTACAAACCTTCCAGGAATAAAACAAAGCTTATATTTAAAAATCCTATGTCATATGAATACAGAAGTTATTTTTAAATCTAGAGTGGCCCTTTGTATGATTGTTGCTATATCTGACTCCACTGCAGCCTTGCTTGCTTTTCTTTGCCACCAATCAACAGTTGCAGAAAAAGGAAAAGGACGAGAACTTGCAATGGGATGTTTACCTTTCTCTCCTTTCACTGGCTAAAGTTTTTGTTTCTCTTACTATAGCCTGGTAATAAATAGTCATAATAAAGGCATGTATTAATTAATTAATGTATTCTCATTTTCCTCCTGGAAATTTTGTGGAATTTAATGTCTAGCCTTTTTCTAAACACTTGCAAAACTCTACACAGCTCTGCTACAGCAATATCATTCTTTTAAATTCAGTAGGATGAATTACAACATCCTACAAAAAAAAAAGTATTTATGTATGGCTTGAAAATATTTATACTGGACTTCGCAGGGTTTCCTCCCTTCATCTGTTCAAGGCAACTGATCCACAGAGCTTAAATGCAGTTTTGAATCTATGTCCTTAAAGACACTATCAGCTGTAACACAGTGTAAGTAAAATAAACGCAGACCTACTTCCAGAAAAACATGCATAGTTATGCAAAACATAAATTAATGTTATGCTTATAGGATTAGATATGGAAGATACTCATGGAGGTTGTCTAAGCTGCCTCTCTATTTATGAAGGTTTGAAACATCTAGAGACCAGTGTAACAATACTAAAGACAATATCTGTGTTTTCATGTGGTACCTGTTACCTGGACAACAGAGTTTCCTGTGTGCTGAGCACCTGCTCTATATTGTCCTCCAAACCTGCTTTGTTTCAAGAGACCTTTATAATAGTAGAACAATTAGCCTCAGTGTTTTTATACTGCAACAATATCAGCCCAAGAGAGGAAGATACACAATGCAAATGATGACCTGAGGACTCAGGAATTTAATAAGCAAAACACCACATGCAAACTCCAGTGGGTAGAGATTCTTATAATATGTATGAGTGCTGGTTTTAGAGCAAGATGGAGTGATCTGGCTGGAATAAATGGTTGCTAAGTGTGGAACATCCTTCTTTGACCTTCTAGATTCAGACATCCTGGCTCTGAACATGCAATGCTGACCCCAGAACTATTATGTGGATACTCAGAAATACTCTGGAAGAAATCCAGTGGTCTGGGTTTTAACTGGAATCAAGGCATTTAGGCTGTATGACATAAGCGTTTTCATTGCATGATAAAAAGTGTTTGTGGCATCTAATAAACTCATTATCTGGTTCATGTAGGTACTCACTGCTTTTATTATTCTTGTGGTTAGTAGCAGTGCTAATAACAGTCTGTCAGTCTCAGTAGAGACTGGAAAAAAAAATTCAAACCAAACCCCAAAATCAGAACAAGTGTCAAAGAATTTATGCAGGAAATGAAATTTAAAATTTTATTTAGCTGCATCTGAGGGGTCATGTATTACTGCCACACACTGTTTCAAGGCAGAGTAATATCAAAAGCAAAAAGGCAGCTTGTTTGTCTTTACCAGCGTGTGACCTAGAGAACATAAGAAGCTGATTCTTTGCCTTTCCATTGCCCTGTTGCAGGGCAGTAACAGACAGACAGGTGTGGCAGCCCATCAGGTTGCTAATCTCTTCTATCAGCCCAGCATGAATGGGTACAGCTCATGAATCAGAGTCCAAAGGGTCAATGTGAGAGCATTATCTTGCTGCTACCCAGAGAAATGGAGGCAGCACTTCTTCTGTAAGCAGGATCATTTAATCCATGTTGGTTCCTGCCCTCCAGAGCACAGGAGCCTCCTTGGCTAGGAAATACAAGCAGCAGAATAAATTCAGCGCTGCTAGGGCAAGGAGCTATTCTCTTGGCAGGGAAAAAGAACCTCATGTTCTCACCATAAAGGCCAAAACCACAGTGCTGCAAACTCACCAAGGGCTCAGCTAAAAAGGTAGCCTTCAGCTTGGGGTGGCCAAGTGCCACGAGTTTTTTCACCAGTGTTTCTCTAGGACTACAAAGCCCACTCAGTTTGTGGATCCTGCCACTGTGGTTTAGGGAAACTAAACCCTGCAGTCCCTAGGGTATTACCTCTCCCTATGCAGACTGCTAGTGAGGAGCAGCTAGTCCTAAAACATGCTGGGAACTGCTTGAGAAAGTGACAAAAACATGCCAGGGATGTTGTGAAAGTGCAAGAGCATAAATGATCAAGCAAGGAGTGTTTCTTCACCAGTGTTTAATCTAGCAGCTCACATATAACCACAGAGGCCATATGCATTTAGTTCTCATCAGAGCTACCCAGAGTGATTCCATCCAAGTGCCAGTTTTGTGCAGAATGGACCAAATCCATCTCCACTGCCATCCCTTTCATTTCAGCAGAATTATAGGAATTTGTTTGGGTACAAGAAACACTTTACTGCTCATGCTGGCTTGAACTATCCCAGTTCTTGAGACTTTATTGAAAATACTCACTGGAAGAGAGACTAGATACTGCAAAACTTTTCATCATTTTCTCCCCTAGCCCTGGTTAGATGTGCTTTCTGAAGCACAGACAAAAATTTTTGCTTTTTTTATCATTACTGTTTTGCTTCAGGTTGAAATTAAACCCCAAAAGTTTGCTGTTTTTTTCTTTTTTTTAAAGTTTTCTTTTAGAAAAAGATGAATGCATAATGCTTGAGTGGGTAAAGAAAAAGGAGATTTTACTTACAATCCACTTGTCAAAATTAATTTTGCAGTGAAATAATTCTTCCCTCAACTCTGTCTTTCCTTTTTAATTGAACTCACACTGAAATAACACTCTTAATCCCCAAGAAGCATCAATATTTTTGCTGTAAAGATTGCACAACCTGTGGTATGGACTAATGCCATGCATTAGCCATGAAGCAAGGTTTGACGTAGCTAAAGAACATCAAGTACAATACCACATTTTATCAAAACCAAACAGCAGAACAATGCACACAAGGCTCTCACAAATATACCAGACCCATCAGATTTCAATCTGATAAAGTCAATACAGAGAAAAAATATAGGGTACAGTCTGTCTTCATTAACACAGAAATAGGCACAGCAGTTCTACTCTCCCTCTGCAGTGTGCTCTTAACCCAAGAGATCCAGCGACCAGACTCTTAGGTTGAAATACTGGGAGTTTGGAATTTGAAGATCTGTGTTTTTCACCAGAGCTGGTTTCCCTCAGAAATGCCATGGAAGCGATTTGCTTTCCCCCAGGCAGAAAGAGTATGCAGTATCTTTGTTTCTTGGGAATGCCCCTCTAGAGACCTTCAGCAAGACACTGACCTCTATCCCCATTTCTGCCTGCAGCTACATGAGAGGCACCAACACAGACAATCAATTGGATGGCAGAGGCTTGACATCCATCATATGGCTTACTGTGCTTTAATGTGTCCCCTGTAAAGAGGAAGAAATACACTAAAACAGAATGTGGGATGTGCTGCAGTGAAAGGGTGGAGAGCAGAAGAGGGTCAGGCTGATCTCTGGCCACTGGTGTTGAAGTGGGGTGTCTCACCAGTGCCACAGCACAGCCCTCACCTTCCTGCTCTGTGTGTCAGCACCAGGAGCACCGAGGACACCGGGGGTGCCTCTCAAGGGCGTACAGCAGACAGTGCAGTGGAGACACACCCCAGCCGCTGTCACCCAGAGTTTGCAGTTGTAGCTGTGGTTGCACTGAGCGCTATGTGGGCTAACTGCCCAGGGATTTATCCCAATTCCCAGGAAGGATTGGCTGTTGGCCACACACATAATCCAAATGCTACCAGTACCTGAGCAAGTTAAATGAAAGCTGCCTTGAGTCCATCTGCATGCCCACCTGACATATTTTCTTATAACGTGCACTGTCTACATTGACAAGTTAGGTGAATAATTGTCCAATATGTCTTTCCATGCCCATTCCAGAAACAGAAGATCTGGTAAGATGGTTCAGTTCATTTGGCAGGGTGCCAAGCAACACCATGCAAAATTGTGCAAACCAGTCCAAATACCAGAAACATTGTCACTCTTAACATAGCAATCTAAGAGATGAACCCTGCTAATTAAGGAGCTACACCAATCCTGGGCAACAGGTGAAAAACCACTAGGGATGCATTTTTGCCACACTGGGTGCTGTGCACAGGCAGTTCAGCAGAGGAGCTGTACTAATTTTGTGGCTAGCCTGCTCCCACAAAAGCCTGCACCCAGCCTGGCTGCTCACGATGAGCCAGAGCGCCCCAACGCTGCACCCTGCCCTGAGCCACACCTGAGCTGAACGTGCTGGCTCTGACACAAGGGAAGCCTCAGCATAACACAATGATTTTCTTAAAAATTTTTTTCTTAAAAGCTTTTACCACCACCAGATGTTCCTCACCCACTTCTACTCATTTTGGGGAGAGATGCATGGGATGCATGTAGTAGAGGGGCCTGACTGCACTGCATACCACAATGCAGTTCATGCTGGGCTATGCTTTTCGTCAGTGGATACCATGGAGTTTGGGTTACATTCCCTAAAGCCCTGTCTTCGTGGTTTGCATTCTGGTTCATGCCTCTGGTGCAAGGCCTAGAGGGAAGAGGGATGGAAAGGAAAGCACTGACTCCTGCAGCCCTTCTGGCTGAAGTACAAGTAATGTAATTCACCATTGACATGTTTAATAAAGAAAAGATACATCCTCCATTGGTATGTTAGGTACATGGTGGTTGAGAAAGTTGAGCAGAGATTGAAGCACTAGAATGAAGGTAATTAAGAAAGCAAACACTGCTGAAACTCATGTTATGACTGGTTTACAGTAGAGCCAAGGTTTTTCTTAGTTCAACAAGTAAGACAACAGTTCAAACTTTGTTTAATGAAATACATGGAAATATTGCAAAAAGAGCCTGTCAGTGCTCCTGACTTTGGAGAGTTTGAAAATTATATTCCAGGAGTGATTTTCCCTGCCATGTTTTCAGTTTCAATCATGATTGAAGCCTGATAACACAAAAGATAAGTTCAATTTTTTTAAAAAAGAAGTTTCCAAACCTTTATATTGCACTTTTTATGGTCAAGACTTAGTCTTCCTGAACTGGTTTGTTCTATGCAGTAACCAAAATTAATTACTTTCTCAATTCTCTTTTTAAGGGGCAGGGAATGGATATTTGATTATTTCATTAAAGAAGAAATGCACGAAGATGATAGGCTGGTCTGATTTATGGCTGAGCTGTCTGGTATATGTTATGACTTGGATTGGCATGAAACCAGTGTGCCTTATAGTAAACTAAATAGGGGCCATAAATGGAAAATGTTTAAAAGGCCATTACATAACTGAACAAATGGGCTGCAAATCTTGTCTGCATGCCTCTCCCACACACATTAGCTGAGGATGACGGTTTCACCTGAGATTGAATCTCATCTGTTGCCGCTATACATATTGCCAGGCTACAGCAAATATTACTAATCACATATAATTATTTTTTAAAGAACAGTGGGGGAGAACAAATACAATCAGATAAACTGACTCCTTTTGCAAGTTTACCAAGCTTGCTCTAGCATCACCACATGTAACATAGACAAGAAAATGTCAGATATAAAGAAAACTACATTTTCATGTACAGAAACTAAAGAGGACACTTAGTAGGACACAGAAGTCTACCTTCCAGGTAGTTCGATGAGCACTCACATTTCAAGGTAGCCATGGGGTTATGCCACCAGCCATCCATAGAGCAGCCAAATATTATCAACTTACATGGAAGGAAATGCAGTTCAGAACAAAAGGGACTGAGAAGGTAAAGCCATCAGCTATGCCTTCTGCCCAAAGCTGTGCCCTATCACTTCTGGCTCATGCATGACTACTATAGCCTGTAAGCCAAGAGAAACAAAGTCACCTAAGGAAAACACTGCTGCTGGTTTTGGCCACCTAACTCAAAGTGACCATAGCACTGCCAAACAAGCACAAAGAGGAACAAGTTTTATGACCTACAGGGACTCTGCAACAAATATTGTGGGACCAGCAAGTGCCCAGCCCCCACTAGGCCCTCACTGTTGGGATTTTGTTCACAGGCATCCAAAAGGCCACAGAGATGCACATGTTATTGCTGGGCAGCTCTCCAGTGACATGCACTTGCTTTCCCAAATCTTTCCTCCTGGTAAAAAATAAAAAAAAAGAAGTGGTTTTCTGATATTTTCTTGTGAAAATCTCTCAAATGCTTGATCACTTACGCTAATTTATAACATTCTTCCACCTCTTCAACTACCTCGAAAATTTCACTCATCTGCCAGGTTTTTTTTTAGACTGTATTCTTCTATATGATGAACAGAAATGTATTGGATTGATAGAGACAAGTCACAGGAATGTCCTGGTTCTGCCTGTGTGGCCTGGGACGGCCCCTGTCCTCCCCTGTGCAAATATGCAGATCTGACCCCAGTAAAATACACTGTTCTTCACCAGACAAGGCTCAATGAGCTCAATGGGTGCTGTGATGACGGTTGCAAGGTGCTCAGCTACATACTATAAGTCTCAATTCAGGATGTTTGCTTGAAGTTTAAGTATCGAAGTGCATTGCTTGGCATTTCTGTGTGCCCCTTCTTGTCAGTTTCTGGGAAGGGTTTAATGTTTCTCCATCAGTTGTGATGACTGATTCTACCTGTGCCTCTACAACTTCATTTTATAACAACAAAGTAAATCTGTTATCAGTTCATAATTAAATAAATATTAGTCTGAGACACTTCATATGAATGCAAATATCTGTTTGTGAAGTTTTCTCCCATAACCAGCTTGGAATGCCTCTTAATTTTTATTTTTCCTGACATCTGCATTTTGCTGACAAATTCAACTGAAATACAGACTGAAAAGTTATATCTTAGATTCTGTAAATGCAAGGGAAAAATTCTAAATGTGAGGTTTCCAGCTTCTGTGCCACAGTGACTATACAAAGCTCTCAAAACATAGCTGAACTATTTGGTACAATGAGAAGCATTCCTACCAGTTCATGGTTAACAAATTGCCCCTTTTCCAGAGGATCAATATCAAAGTGATTTTTTATTAGAAATTGAAAACCTTGGGGGTGTGGGATAACTGAGCAGTCAGTAACTGAAATATGGATTTCTGTAATTTCAGCAGCAGCAAACTCCAATTCCAACAACCAACGTTAAGAAGGACTAAAACTTCTTCCCGAATGGTGCCAGTGCAGTACCGTCACCTCTGGTGCACAAGGGTGGGGCCTACTAACAAGACCATCATCTCCAGCTCTGTCTCTCCAGCCCTCCTCCTATATCCTGCAGTTAAGAAGGGGTGGCTCAGGAGCTGATTTTAAAATTACAACAAAATCTACAGAGAAATCATAAGCAAAATTTTACCTTAGCAGTTTCTAGAAATAAAATATTTTATGCCAAAACAACATGACAGCTTCTGGTCTAGAGCAAGAGAGGACAGAGTTATTCATAAGCTATAAATTTTTTTCCCAGAACGTTGGAAAACAGGAAACGGAGTCTTAAATCTGTGAGTGTCATAATCATAAGCAGATAGTTCTGCCACATTTCCTGCATTGCTAAAATCAATAGTCTACCCATGAAGTGAAAAAGCAATGCTTTGAGAAATTATGTTTGTGGCAGCTCTGCTTTTTTTTTTTTAATCTTTTAAATACTTTTTATAGCCCTTGTAGGATTTCTGTAATTTTTTTTCAAGAGTAAGCATATGCAAATTGTTTTTCTGCTCTATTTCCTTCATCAGTAATATCTAACTATGCAGGCTTGTGCATTTAAATCTGCATCTATAGCATAGCTTGTGGTCAAGATGCCAACTGTTCTTTCACATACATTTAATTTCCCTGGATGAAATGCTGATTCAAGTGGACTTAATAAAGAAGTAAATCATTTAGGCATGGAAATGAAGCTGTTGCATGTGAGAGATCTTCTCCAGTCATCTCACTACTGCATACAAATGGTTCAGTTTAATCTCTACATCTTTTGTTTGGTCTGATTAGGCATATCCTAGTTCCTATGAGGCATCAGGAAGAGAGTAAGTTATCCTTAGAAGATACCAGCATGAGGCTCAGTTCTCGCTTCCTAATATATCCAAGTCCTACATCATTTCATGTAACTGAGGATGACAGTACCAGGTGCCAAGCAATTTTAGATATACCAAATCCTTTTTACTGTGGCCCGGTGAGTTCAGTAAGATGTTTCCATCTTATTAACTCTTGGGTCATCATCTCTCTTTTGATTGTTCTAAAAAATTCTCCAAACACCGAAGTAGAGAGAGGCTTGTTCTAAGTAACAGAATTAATTTAGTAGTACTAAGTCAATTAGTCGTTAGCACTTACCTATAGTTACTACAAACAGATAGGATCTGACAGCACAACCAGCACAGGTTTGCTTTTATTTTGCATAGGTTTTTTACTATTCCTGGAGTGCTGTGCAGAGTGTGCTGCCTACCTGCGATATTTGTCTGCTGACTCTCCCAACACAGGCATTGCATATTCCGTGTGTCCTAAACCCAAATGCAAACACAAAAGCTTTCATTCACTACAGGTGATCCTCAGGTCCTCAGTCTTATTAGGCTGCACCCAGCCTTTTGTTACAATCTTCCTAAACACCAGGTATTATTCAGCTTAGAAGATCTATACTAATGTATTTTGTTTGTATCAGCTGTATTTTGGATAACTGGATCCCCTTTTCTTGTTGCTTTATTGATAGTGGTATGGAAGCTCAGTGGTAAGAGTTCTCAACTTCTTTTCTCTTTGGCTACTTACTGAGAACTCAACTGAAGACTAAAAATGGAGAAAGATGATGTTGCAAAAGAGATGATCCATACATGCTACATGAAAGAAAAAAATAGCATAAACTCATTTAACTTGTTCTGTTTCTTTCAAAACTGTTTATTCCACATATTCACCTTCCATTGGTCAACAGAAAGAATGGGATTGGCTGAAAGTTTTAATTTTCATGAAACAAAAGCCAACCTAGCAGGCTGATTAACGGAATAAATGAGCTTTTCTGTCAAACCAGAAGTCTCAATGTTTTGTCATTTATTATTATTATTTTGCTAAAATCTTGCACTGTTCATTTACCACAGTCCGTTTTCCATAGATTGGTAACTTTTAATCAGATTTTTTTTTTAACAAGCAAACAAAACCCATCAATTCTTATTTTCTAACACTTCCAGCAAAAGCATTTCACTAAAAATGAGACTGCTTCAGGAGGCTGTTTGGTGCTTCCTGACAGCTAAACGAAAGGAAAGAAGAGCCCCAGCACAGAGCACCTGTGTCTATCTCGCAGATGCATTTGCATTCAGCATCTGTTAGCATGTCTTTGACAAAGTTGCTTCAGCTCAAAAGAATGTACATCCATGTACATCCACTTACAAACATAAGCCTCTCAAAAACACCAAATAGAGATTGACTTTATCTTCTGTGTATAGATGGTGTGAGGATAATTATACTTCTGTTTCTAACAACAAGATTTTGAGGACAGGATTAAAAGGTATTTTAGGATACAGCACCAGGATGAGCCATAAATTGTTATATGCACACAGGAAAATTTTTGTATCTTTTTGTAGATAGAGGGTGGTTATACTCACAACATGATGCTGTTAAAGTATAGACTAATCTAGGTTAATGCTCCCTACAATCTAATGAGAACAGCAACCTCTCTTAATTCCTTTTAAAATTTGAACTTGCTTTATCACTCACCTTCAGGGAAACAGTATGCAGTAAACAATTACCTAACAGGTTAGAAAGGTGAGGCTCAAACATGACTCAGAGTAGGTCATTGTGAACTGTTCTCCCACTTGTCCTCTGCAGCCAGTTTGAATTTTGCACATATTTGGATTTAAAAATTGCAGCTGCATGCTACTCTTCTGTCCCATATATGATTATAATTTCTTGAAGAATACAGAAAAGTGATCAAATACAATAGTGAAATCCTAACAAAAGGCAACTTTATGAACTGTCAATGCATGCACCTTGGTCAAAAGATCTTAAAAAATATTTTTTCCACAGAGACATTCTTGTTTCATCGATGCCTACGTGATTCATGAAGACATACTGCAGACTCATAAAAATCAAGCTGAAAGAGATGTAAGATCGTGCAAGTTCATTCCATAGCCAAAGAAAAGATCACCTGCAGTTATGTAATTCCCTAAGATGTTGGTCTGACTTGTTTTTACAAATGTCTGCTGTTGGGATTCTGATCCATACATCACAAATCACTTGTGTACATGTAACCTCAGTTTCATTTGCTAGAGTTTAAGCTTGCTATTTCTCATTTCGTCACACTGGAAAGAGAGAAAGATTTATCTTCTTTCTGGCAACTTTTTACACATTTGAAGACTGTTACCTACCATCTTTCTGCAAAATAACCCTGATATTCTAACCTTTCTTCATGAAACATCTTCACTAGATCTCTAGCCCTTCTTGCTGCACTATCAGGCTCCTGGCTTCGTCTTTTTCAATTGTGTTTTTTTTCTTTTTTTTATTTGTTGTTGTTGTTGGTTTGGTTTGCTAGCCTTACTTCTGCTGAGTAGGCTGGAAGGGCACTGTTGTTATCTCACAGTTGTCACGCCTATTAATATGTTCTCATCTATTTTTTTCACAACAGCATGGCACTGCCAACTTGTTCTTAGCCTGTAATCCACTGCAATGTTACAATCCTTCTTTCTACAAAACAACCATCCAAATAATTTACCATCTCATATTTGTGAAATCAGCAGATTTGTGCAACATACTGAGCCATTGATCTTGCTTTTGTCTGTCTGGAAAGGCCTTTTACTTATTTATTTATCAATTCTGTACTGTGTCATCTTTGGTTTGTATTTTCATCCTTTCTTTCAAAGTGTTGACTGCATCTTTCAGCTGGCATGACCCACAAACTCAGCAAACTGACTCTCTTTTTTCATAAGCAAAGCCATTAGTAAAAATATTGAATAGTACTTGGCCCATGAAAGATCACAGTGAAGCCACATTTAATTCAACTTAGTTTGACTGTGAATCACTACTAATCACTCTTGGAGTACAGTTTTGCAACTAATTTGAGCAGAGTTCAGAGTAATGTCATTAAGACCATGTTTCTATTCTTTGTTTATGAGGTTGTCCTGTGAAGCAATGGAAAGCCTAGCACATTGAACTTAAAATGTTCTCTCTCCTATTTGTAAATAATGTTGTCTGTCATACTAACACAGAATAAAACTGGTTGGAATTGTGCTTGGGAATCCATTGTGGCTTTCATAGGTGTGTTAGGGATAAATTATTTGTAGCAATAGTTTGGGAGAAGCTGAAATTACACCTCCTGACCTGCATTTGCAAGATTGCCTCTGTCACCCTCCTAAACCATTTTGAACGAATTTTGGAAAGACCAGCTGATATGAAATATTCAACTCATATTCTTTTACCTTTCCGGTCTGAGGTCTCATTTCTTTTTTTTCTGATGTTTATTTGTGGGGGCATGCTTATAGAAGCCCAACCAAGTTTCCAGTGGGAAAGTTTCAAAAGTTAAAAATGCTCTCACTAGTCAAATGGGGACAGTGAAAAAAGGGAAAATAAAAGAAATCTATTCAAAACTGAAAAATAACATTTTGTTATATTGTATTATTTTAAACAAAACAAATAAGCAAAAGCCCAAACCCAATTTCATGATATTAAAAAAAATAATATGTTAAAATTTTAGAAATTAGAAGGCAAGGCTGTTTTTACTTATTTGCAACATGCCTATTGGGAAAAAAAAAAATCAAAAAACAACAAGAAAACAACACAAAAAACATTGTAATTTATTTAAGAAGCTAGTATTTCTTTCCTGTTTTCCCCTGAAACATACATCAAAGAAAACCTACTAGCAGCAATTTTCCACTTCCATATCATGCTATACATATTGATATTTAAAAGATGTGTTGTATGCCTTTGGTACTCTTACTTAGGCTATGGTTTCTACATGGTGAAATAAAACCAACAGGCCTGAAGTAGAGTTAAAGGTTTATGAGCAAACAACTCCAGAGACCATTACCTGACCTGCCTCACCTGTGGATTATATTGGTTCCCTTTGGCAAACTATTGCTTTCTCTATATTAGTGCAGAAAATAAAGATATATAATAAAACAGAAGGCACTGCAGAAATAGTCTTTTCAAACATATCACACTCCAGAAATAATTCAGTGAGAACAGGTGTTGCAGCCACATCTCTCACATCTCACCCATACACATTTGTCATAAGCCAGCTTTGTGCTTCAGCTGGAATTACTCGAGGCATTGAGAAATCTGCGTCTGGAATATAACGTGGTACAGTGATAAACTGCAGAGTGTCTGAAATGGTTGATACCGTTTCCAAGATCCCTCCAAGTGACTAAAACCAATACAACATATTTTACATTCCTGTGCACATAACAAAGTCCCCTAATAAGTAAGAACAGTGCACTCCAAAGAGGTGTGAACGGAAGTCCTGTTTATCCAAAACAGAATTTAGGAGAAACACATTTACCATTACACTAGAGAAAAAAAATAATGAAGCCTCTAGCTTCATTATCTTAAAAAAATAGCTGGAGGAAAATAATCAGACATTGCCAATGAAAAAATGAGAGGACACATGCTGGAGTGATTAACAAGTTTGGACCTCATAGTTAGGACAATGGGCTTTCTCTGGGAAACCACTCATATATAACACATGGATACATTTTCACATGCAGGTAATGATCCAGATCATAGTTACGATTTATGCTTTGTTGCATTTGGTAGATAAAAGCCAACATACTCAAGAACATTTTAAGACAGTAAAACTTTAACTCTTTCACTTCTATCCCTTTCCATTGCAAGGCACCCTCAGTGCACTTGGCTGTCTTTTCACCGGGACTTGGCAGGCACGGGAGGATGGGCACTTACTCCAGTATGTCAGCCTCCTTAGCTATAAAGAGATCCACCTTCTGCTACCCATAGACTTCTCAGACCACAGACCTGTTACTACCTCCAGCTCCCTGTATAGGATATGAAAAGGTAGTTATAGCTGTCTTGCTTCAAACAAACCCATGCATTTACTCAGAGTCATATTTTCTTTCCTAACTTTTCCTTTTGGAAGGAAGTAGCAGCATCTACTCCTCACAGAGAAGTTTTCATCTTCCTTTTCTACCACCTGAGCCAGAGAAGCATTGCTATGTCTCCACATCACCCCTGTGCCCATCCTCTTGGGAAGGTGTGTGCAGAACAGGTATCTCAGCAGGACACAACACTCAAACCCAGATGTGTAGTAGCTCCTCAGCATTAGGTGGGGGATGTAATTTTCTGCTTCACCCCTTTGGACAGATGTGTAAACCCTGGGAGTAATCTAGCAGAAAGAAATTATTTTTCTGTAACCAAGCCTTTGCAGGGTTGTGATGATCCCCTCCACTTGAGGTTTCTTTGTTAGTTTTTTTCCAACCAAACCCTTTGTATGGGCTGAGGAAGGAAGGTATGGAAACTGACTGAGAAACTGAGCTGTGTGGGCTGATCACAAAGTTGTTTTTTTTTAATTATTATTTTTACTAGCATATGAGGTGAACACAAACAGCCAAATCCCGAAAGTCTGAGATGTAAAAAAAACCCCAAACTGGTCATAGATATCTGGTCATAGCTCTACTAGCACCAGATTGTTATCTGTAGTTTATTTTCCATCTTGGTTTTTCATGGGGTAGGTGATTGCTCACTGCCTCTGAAAATCAGGCCCTACTGGTGCTCAGTGATTGGGCCTCAACCACTTCCCTAGGGAGAGATGAGGTAATTGTTCTCAGACATTAACAGATAAATGCAGCATCCAGAGTTCAAAAGGACTAGATGCCTCACACTGCAATTTCAGTCATAACAGTTATAATAATTTCTGATTGTTCATGGCAGCATGCAGAGCAGCTTTGCAGCCCAAGCACCTCCAGTTACACAACCAACCCTTCAGAAGGACAAGTGGCACAGTCAAGAAGCTATTCCCAAAATTCATCTTTGCAGTTTCTCCTTTTTAAATTACACTCCACCACTTAGAACACATCTCTTTATCTTGGTGATACACACAAGCACAAAAAATACCCCTCAAACCAACCTCCACCTCCCAAACCCATTTATCAATAGTTTAGATTCCCTTTCTTCCCTTACTCCCTGAGCAGCTTGGATGTCAGAGGTTCAGAGATTCCTCCTCACCATCCTGTGAGAACACTTTTACCTGGGAGGTGTCTTTCTCAGACTAACACCCTATATTACATTAGTTTCATGCCCCATTCTCACTGATCTCTGGAGATCCATGGTTTGTTAAAGCATGCAAAAACAATCATAACACCAGAGAATCATCATAGCAAAAGTAAACCACAAAATGATTTCATTAACATACAACATTTAAGGAAAGGTGTTGCTAATTAGTACATTTATATACATCCTAGGTTCCTCACACCCACCCCCCACCATTGCTCTCCATGAAGTAGATGATCACTCGATGTTTCACAAATTGGCTTACACAGATCTAACTGGAAATGGTTGCTAAAGGGGTAGGAAGTCCCTCCCGTGCTCCTCTGACTACATGTTCCTGACTCCTCCCTTGTGTTGTGACTGATGATCCTGTGGCCTCAAGATGTTGAGTTCTAATAAAAAGTCTTACCTTTTCTCATTTCAGAATGGTTTTTGGATCTGTCAGTGAATGGGGCCAGCCCATGTAGCAGTACAGGCATCAACATCGGGCAACAAAAAGGCACAGGGAAACAAGACAAGGGAGCCAGAACTGCCCTTTCAGCAGGGATTTCAAGTCATCTTGAATAGGCTATGACTAAATTTATCTGCAATCAAGCTCAAGGTGTTTCACATGATGGCTGAGTTGGGACATATGCTTCTGATAAGGCTCAGTTTCCAGCCTTGCCCTCTCCAAGCTTAGAAAAGGCTTGCTGGTGTATATCCTTTCTGAGGCGGAGGATCTGCTTAAAGGCCCTGTGGCCACAGGTCTTCAGTAACTTGTAACCTTGATATCTGACCAAAATATCAGTTTTTAATAGCTCTTCCATAGTGTTGCTGGTTGTTACAGTGTGACTTTTTTTCTGAAACATAAAGAGTCTTTAAAAATGCTGATGACCCTTGGGCGTAGCTGTATGGAGTTATTATCTTATGAAACCATTTATTAAAGGTGACAGCAAAGCTTATTAGCTGGCTTTGTTCTTAACCTGAGTATAAACAAATGGGTTATCCATGCAGAGTGAATTAAATTCATTCTACACATCAGAAAAAAATTTAAACACCAGCACATAACTTTTCATTGTATGTGTATTTAAAAACTACATTCGGTGAAAATTAAGGTAAAAGGCAGGTCTCGTTAGAACTTTTCAGAGAGACCAAACCTCATGGCAACAGAACATACTTAAGATGAGACACTGCTTGCTCTGCCATGGGACACTGAGAATGGGTTTTGGTATTCTGTGCCCTTAAATTTGTTAGCACTGGGTTGCTCCTCACCAGTACAAGTGCTCAGCCCAGCATGTGAGTCTTCTTCATTGAAGTAGTGAGCTCAGGCTTTAGAGAGCCTGATTGCCTCATAATTCGTTGCAGTCCTCCACATTTTCAGCTCTGCCAACCCTGATCCCAGCTTTCATAGCAAAATTAAAGAACTCCTCCTTGTGACATGGTGCCACTCCTCTGCAGCTGCTGACAGTGATGGGAATAAGAGGGGCTGATACAGTAGGGTGGTTTTCTTTCTCACCTGTGTCAGCTTGGTCAGAGCTCTACACAAATGCAACAGTTTGCAAGGCTATTCCACAGCCTCTGAGCTATGGGGACCAGCAGGACTGGGCAGGGGTCACAGCAGGAGTCTAGTGGTACCAGAGAAAATCTGGGGTAATAGGAGGGCAAAGTGTGTCCTTCTCACTGTGGCAGCGAAGTAATAAATTGGATTAGTTTATCATCTAATTCTAAAGCTTCTTGAAAGTAAATATAACTTTTACTGCCCCCTCACCTCTAAATCTACTGTAAAAGTGAAAAATATCCATGAGACATGTGATTGCATGACAGCTGCTGAATATGCCATGCGTCCCCATGCAGAGTGCCCTTCTCCATTAGATGCCCCCTGGCATGCTAGTGATTTCAGTCTGAACATGCTGAAATGTTTCACTCATGAACTATAAAATACTGAAAAGTATTGGTTTGGCATGAATAACCAGTGAATCATCAGCATTTGTAATTGTTTGGGGGTATGGAGCTTGGCTTATTTGTATTCTGGTTTCACATGAGAACATCGATATGAAACAGCAGTAATTGAATCTGATAAGCTCTGGTGAGCCTTTCCCCAGGAGAGGAGGTATGATTTAGAGAGAGATATAATAGTACAGAGGGAATTGTAGAAGGATGCATGGAGGTTGCCTCACATCACAACTCATAGGTTTTATATACTCCTAAAATGAGTGATCATCATCTCAGGCAAAGCTAATTACCTGAGATATTATGATTCTATCTGCCATAAGAAGGATGAAATTCAAGGTGTTCCCCCTCCTTTTTTTTTTAATTGATTGTCTGTCTATTTAAGCTTTCTTTGAAAATAAAGGGATCTTAGACAGCATAAGATTCCAGTCTGTGAATCTTCAGTGGTGAATGTTGTTTCTCATTCTGTCCATGTTCGGTCAGAGGCTTCACGGGATGACTGTGTTGAGAAGTACCGTAGCTCACAGGAGACTGGGCAAGATCAGACCTGTGTTATGATCCTCCATTCTCTCCAAACTTCAGTGACTCACTAAGAGAGACCCTGGTTACAGATTTGGGTTGCACTTATAAATTTCCCCTGTTTGTCAAATTCACAGCCTATAAAGGGGTCAGCCCGTGAAAGCTGACTCAAGACAAACAGAAAAACTCTCCACATTCCCTTCCAGGAAAAGAACATTTTCAGTGGGTACAGCCAGCAATGTTATAACCAAACCATTTGGGAAAATTGGATGTGAGAAAAAATTGTAGACAGAAGCTGACAAATAGTGAGCAAAACTAGCAAGACATGAAGAAGGTGCCGTCTCCTCTCCCAGAGCACTTCATGATCTCCAACAGACAGCGGTGTTTCAGCATCCTCATGGTAGCATCACCTCCAGGAGCTTCAACCATCCCAATAATATTCTGACCTTTCTGCAGCATTCACAGGAGCATTTAGAATGCTTTCTTGAAAAGCTTCATCTGACATCTGCTTGGCACATCCAAGAAATGCAGGAGATAAAGGTGTATAGTGGCACTAAACCTCTGTACATGATGAATCCTAGCCCAGAGGCTGCAACTTGAATAAGCACAACATTTCTCCTCACCTATAGGCTCTATGAAGCCATCCTGCAGCCTTCCCTAGTGAGCTGTGAAGAACAATAATCTCCTTGCTACACAATGCATTATTGTCCAAAGCTTTCAAGATTCAGAAAGAAGCTTCAGAAAGCAGCTTATAAGGTGTGTTCAGCCTCTCAATATCTTCAGGTATAAGGAGGTTTTCAGTCTTCATCCTCTGAAAGTCTCTTCACCACTCTTAGAAAGAGAAGGGGAGGCTCCTCTGCAAAATTCACAAGATGTGTCACTGATACTGAAATTTATCCCCAACTTCACATCTTGTTCCCAGGGACAGTAAAAATGCTAAATAAGGAACAAAAAGGCTAAGGAAGAAGCTATAGTTTGCCTATTTGTTTTGCAATACCTGCTACAACATTACAAATCACCCATCTCGCTCTTCATTCCCTGTGTTGAGACTGAACCTTATTACTGAATTTCAAACCAAGAAAAAAGCAAAGAGAATATGACACCATATTGAATGCAGAGGGGGAGAATTCTTCAGCAGAAATAATGCTTCAGTAATTTTTCATAATTAAATTTGTTTTAGGCATAAGATGATGCAGTGCACATAGGCATATTGCTGTAATTTTTTCTTCTTCTTCAAGTTATAATTAGACTTGTAAACACTAATTTATGTTTAAGTTTTGCAAAGAACCTCTGATGAAAAGACTATAAATAGACTGACTTGGATGTCATTAACTTTTTTTGCCCATACAGCCTTTATATTTCCACACAGAATTGTTTGGTGCAGTAAGACCTGGCCATCTACTCAGTCTCTTCCTCCCACTCTATTTTTTCCTTTACCTATTTTTTTTCTGTGTGAAAACACTCAAGTGACTGAAGGAGCTAAATATCTGGGGAAAGGGTGATTGTTGATGGAAATTCTTGTCTTGCACAAGGTTTAGGACTTAGACTACATTGTGCAAAGCTCCACCAGCAAGGGAGCAAATGCTGAAAATCCAGATAGATAATCTATCATTCAGGTTATTGTAATTTACTCACACTTCTTGGAAGCTATTGGTACTGGTAACTCTTAATTGCTCATCTCTATGCAGTACTAGGTTTCACTTACCTGAAGCAATTAGCACTTGCCCTTGATGCAGATATGCACAAAAATTTGTATCAGGTGGACTCTGTTTACAGTACTCCTTTTACTTATTCTCAGTTTTCCTGTGATTTGCAAACTCTGAATTATGCCTTAAATTTTTATTTTAAGTGTCCTTAGACTGCAGCTGAAAGCTGAAGTTTTCCTTGATTTTAAGTGACAGCTAAAGAACAGCTGTGGTTTGCTTGGAGGGGGAAGATTGGAGGTTTCGGTTTTGTTGTTTTTCATTTTTTGAATAAGTGTGCATTTATTTGCATGTTTCCAAACAATATTCTCATTTGTCTTTGTCTCAAATATTGGCCTCAGCTTGCTTGAAAAAAAAACCCCAACCATTTACAGGAAAACAAGCTGTGTGCTTATTTCAAACTCAGTCTGAACTTGCCTGAAATCTGGTTCCAATTCCTTTTGAAACCTGGCTTGGGACTCGAAAATTCTCAAAGTATTGCCAACCTTCCAGGACACGGGCCTCATTTTGCATGCTAAACATGGGGTTTGCACCTGTGTTTAAAATTCAAATCTATTCCTCTATTAATGTGACGTAATGTTGGAGCCCATTGACATTCTGGTTTCAAATATAGGCTGATTCAATACAGTCTGAACACTTTTAGAGCCACCATCCTCAAACATCCATATACACAGCTTCAAATGCAGTGGAATCACTCACTTAAAATTAAGCACATTTGAAGATTACAGAGCATGATGGTGTGATTTGCCCCATTGCAGTGAAGCTCTTGGTCTGAGGTTGAAGCCCAGCTCCAGACATGCTGGCACAGCAACACATACAGGTCTCTGTAGCAGACATGCCACACTCCACCTCCTCACACTGCCAGCCTGGAATATCCAGCCCGGGATATGCAGCTCGGCAGCAACAAGGGCTACAGACTGACTCATAGCAGCACCACACACTGCACCCTCACACCCTACTGATACAGCCACAGCCTCACACCCATCCATAGGGGTCCTTTTTGACTTTCTTTTAAGCATAGGGCTTTTCAATTTTTTACCTCAAGCTGCAGACCAAATCAGGAGAGTGTTCCCTTTTTGAGCCATGGCTTAGATTGAAAAACAGCATGAGGGACAGGATTTCACAGTTTTAGCTGCTTTGATTCAGTAAAGGGAATGCTCAGTGTGAGTAATGGCATCCTTAATCAACCTAGCCCTTGCACTCACTTCAAAACACCTTGAAGTTGAATCAGTGCTGAAGTAAGGTCTTTGTTAAGTTTAGTAGCCAAACAAGAAAGGCAATCTAGCTGTGTTGACATAATCCATTATTTCAACGGGGCCTGTGAGATATAAAACAATTTTGGAAATCCAGTTTCTTCATAATGGATGGGCTGTTCAATATATTAGTAAACAAGATTTTGTGGTAGTTACATCAGTCCTTTCATCAATATTGAAATATTCTTAAATACTGAAAGAATCCATACTGGTCACTTCCAATCTTAAGACACAAAAAAGTGAAGATAAGCGTTAATCAAAAAACTGCTTTCATGAGTGTTTTATTTGAATTTATATCATATCCACAAAAATAAAAACAGTCTTTAGAACCTTTTTGTGAATACATCGTCGTCAAGCTGAGATTTACAATGGCAATAGTGAAATATCTAACTTGGATTTGTTTCCACATGTAGACATTGAAGATGATGCTGTGAGAAGCAAGCAGGAAATAAGCAATGTGCTGCAGAAAGAAAGATGAAAATGTAACTAAACATTTTAATATCTGTGTAGTTCAACAGCATACATACGATTTCTGAGGATGTTTTTAGAGCAAATTGCTCTAATTTTGTGCAGAAGATATTGAGAATGCTCATGCCAACACCTTTGACATTGTGATTTGCATGTAACTGTATAAATACAATATACTTTCCTATATAGAGCTTTATACATATGAAAAATTATGGTACAATAAAAATCTATACACATGATGCTACCAGTTCAGCAGCTGCTAACTTAAAGGATACATCTAAAAATATGATTGCTCAGCCTCTGAAATAGAAAATAAAAGAGCAATCAGAAATGCTTTTTGTTTAAATAGCAATTTACATAAAAATTACTCTCTTCATTTTCTCCGTTTGCTTATGTCTGGTAAGAGGACTCCCTTTGGTTGGTTGCATCTGTCCTTGACAAGAACTGTAGTTTTAAACAGTCCTTCATGTTTGTCTTAGGCAAAGGTTAATATATTTGTAAAACAGAGTAAATGTTGGCTGGCTTCTATTGCAACTTTGTGCTATTGTAATGCTGAATGACAAGTACCCAGTCTGAAAAGTTCTGCGGAGTGGAAACAGAAACTTGCACGATTTCCATGTGCTGAAAGACATGACAGTGGAAGACACATTTATACTGCACCCCAGTATAAATCACTCTCTAGATTTATACAGTATATTTCTCAATAAAGCTTTATCTTCCAAAACCTTTAAAAGCAAGTTTAACTGCTGCTCAGCAACCAAGTGGTGACACGCATATATCACTGGTTCATTTTATCTCCCAAGAAATTTTGTGAGGGATCAGGCAGAAAGCAGATTTATGAAGGTATTATAATCAGTTGCTGTAGGATATGTGTTAACCTGAGATAATGTACAACTATATTGCAGATCTGTGATGGTACCACTGATTTCAGATTTTCATCCAAGGTGTGGATTGGGAGGTGGTGTGAAGAGCATGGAGCAAAGGGCTACAAATAACCATCAGGTGAGGTAAAGAAATGGTCTTAGAAGCAAAGTGAAAGTGCTCTCCTCATCTGGTGGCCTGATTCTTGTCATATGAACTACAAAATGATGGTAAAGGAAGTGGAATGTAGCAAATTAAGCTAAAGAAGGAAATTATTTAGTTTCGCAAAAGCAAGCCATGCTAGCACAATCAGTCAAAAAAAAAGAAGAGATAGACTGAGAGAAAAAATGCCTTGAAGTACACACGCTTATTATTTGAATTGTAAATAAGATGAACCTCTCTCCACCCAGGTTATGAAAAGTAAAAATTCTCATGTATGGGTAATTGATGGTGACAGCTCTGGCATACACGATGTAGGAGGTGGTGTTATTGTTTAACATGCCCTACATGTGTAGATAACAAGTTAGGCTCCCATGTTTGCCTACAAATTGTTGCTAAGCACATTTTATACCCTTTATATTGATACTTATGTTGTCTCTTGGTTTCATCTCTATTTCCTTTTAAGACAAACAAAAAAAGTAGAATATTCTGCAACCTCTAGCTGTACCTTGCTAGAATTTCAAGCTAATATGGATTCAAACCCAGGGGATGCCTGAGGAAATGGATATTGGATGGATTTAATATGCTTTAATTTTTAATGAACTTTAATATTGAATTTTTTCTTTATTTTTTATCTTGGACTTCTCAGCTCTTGCTATTGTTTTACAAATTCCTCGTCCCTGAAAAAGCGGGTAGGTATTGATCTTGGTTTCACCTTTGTTAACATCACCAAGAAAATCTTGTTTCTCAACTCCCACATCTCACGTACTCAGTAACCTGGTGAAGTGTTGCTTCCTCCAGTTTTTATTTCCCCATGTCTTGCATGTGCTTGGTGCCAACAGGAAGCGTTTGTGACTTGCAGAAATAAAAAGCTGCCAATGAACATTCAGTCTCTGCATAGCACTGCTAGAGGTGAGTCCAAAATACTGACCTAGATCTGAATGCCCCCAAAATCTCAGTATCTTTATGTTGATGGTTTTTCCCTCCAGCTAAGAATTTCAAGCACAATTGACAAATAAAAATACAATATAGAATAAGACTTGAGAAAAGCAAAGGGAACTAATATTTTACATGGAGTGTAGCTTTGTGTTTCTCAAAGTTTTTTGAAATATCTGTCTAAGTGAGATTTGATCTGCTAGGAGGACCACACAACTTGAAGGAACTGGGGAGACCACTTTGTCATGCCATGGGTTTAATATATATTCTGCTAGCCCAGCTCCTCAGTGTTCCATATGGCATTTGAACGCTTTAATTAAAGCGTTTGAACGCTTTAATTAGGAGTGCAAGAGGGTGAGAGGAGTATCAACATTCCTACTGGGAAACAAGTGACTTTTAGTAAGTTTGCCCAGTCAGAAAACAATCATCTTCCTTCAATATCATTTGGTCCCCAAGATTGACTCTATTCTTGCAGTTCACCTCAAAGATATTAGTTAAAAACAAACAGCCCTTTCCTGGGATGAGCCGGATGCTCTTTGGAGATTAGGGAGGATATGCCGTAGCAGGTAAGGTCTGGTCCTAAACTTCTGCCTAGGTTGCAGTGGTGGAGGTAGTATGGGTTCTCCAAATAAATGCTGACAGACACCGTGCAGAGTCATTGCTCTCTGTGTCTGGGATAAACCAACAGAAGAAGAACCCACCGTCTAATTCAACAAAAGCAGCTGAAAGCCAGCAAAGTATTAAAACACTCAGAAATAAGAGAAGAGAAGGAACAAGTGCTATTGGCCAATGAAAGCTATAAACTAGCTGACTATGGAAGAAGGCTACTTGGCTCAGAGATGCTTTATTGTTTCCTCCACTCATAGTTGCCTTCCAAAGTGGATTGTCATACTCCCTAAATGCCCTAGTATTTAGCTCCTTCCCTTTCTTTACATGACTTATAAATCACATTATGCCTGTATGTTTGGTTTTTTTAAAAAAAGAGAAAAACTTCACAAGAAGGGAAAAATAATCATAATTCTATAATGTTAACTTATATCACAGAAAACTGTGTACATTTTTTCCCCATACAGGACATACTTCAAATAAAATTATTTTAACACCAATAATGATAATGTTCTTTCTTCCCGACAGAAGTAGAATTGTTTTTTCACCCCAGTTTGGTACATAAATATAAGAAAATAGTCTTTGAATATTTACATCCATTTTTAAATGTTATTTCTTGATGTATTTAATTCTCATTTTCTCTCCAACCACGGGCATTTTTTCCAAACTTATATACTAATCTCCGACCATCCACACGTTCCAGAATTTCTCTTTTATAATAGTATCTGTTAAAATAAAAAAAGAAAAAAATTTAAGAGTAAATTCTCCTGTGATCCTAAAAGACCACTGTCAACTAGACAATTCCTTAGCTAGCTTAAAAAGTCTTTATCTTCTGTTGAGAGAGATATGCAATCTTAAGATCATCAGAACCGAATGACAGAGAAGGAAAAACAGAGGTCTTCTGTTTACTTTATATTAATTAACTTCTGAGTTTGAATTTCACTGTATTTCAGGTCAAAGCATATTCTTATATTTATCACACACTCATGAGATTCCACGGGGGGTTTTATCCAGATAAGCCAGAATCTGAAATCAGACCACAAAGAAACCACAGCTTCCATTTAAAAATACATTTTGAACTTTCAGAGATTACGGAAAAATGTTCAAAATGTTAAACCAAAGAGGAAAGAAAATCCTAACACAGAATCTGTAAACCTATTTTAAGATAGTGGGCATGAGGTACGTCTAATTTCTGAACATTGCTGAAAAAAACACAGTTTCTGGCCAGCCCAGGGCCATTTAAGCCTTCCCAGTTCGGTAGTATGTGAACTTTCAGCTTTCTGCAACCAGGTTTCCTTCCTACTTTATTTATTTGGGTAGAGAGCAACAGAATGTGTGTGTGTGTGTATATATACATATACATAAACATTTGTTTATGTTATATGTGTTATAGTATGTGGAAACAGAAGGGGAAGAAAAAAATGAGAACTTTATCCTACAATCTCAAAATTAGTGGGAGAGACTCGGCTGTCAAAGAAAGCAACTGGTGCTGCTGACAGATCATTTCTAAAAGTCAAAGAGATTCTCCATTCAGTTAATCTGTGCCACAGTCTTCCTCAGCAACATTTCTGCTCACCTCATGGCCCGGCTGAGCTTCTCGTAAGTCATGCTGCTGTTGTTTTTCTTCTTTCCCCAGAGCTGAGCCACAGCTTCAGATTTTAAAAATCTGAAGACACCTTCTGACCGGTCTTCCCACTTGATTAATCCTGGGTTTTTCTCCGGATTGAGAAGAATATCTCGAATAAATTCCCAAAGATGAGTTCCTCGAGGGTCTGAAAGAGGAAAGGGGGCAGGAGGAAGGAGTGTCTCAAGAGCTCCCTGGGCAGTGCTTGCCATGTTTATGTCGTCTACAGAGAGTGAACACTCAGTAAGGACAGGCCATAGCTTCTGGAGTGCATGACCCCCATCTCAGAGATATATGGGTAAAAAACACTGGCAGGCCTTACACTGGGGCTGAAGGTAGTGCATCAGTCAGCCTGAGGCAGTCTGAGCCTTTTGACAGGCAGGTAGGAGCCCCAGAAACCAGGGGAAGCAGGGTCCAAACCACCCACTGCTTCCTTCTGCCTTTGGCGCTGTTTCTGCCCTGAAGAGAATGTGTTTAAGCCTTCCACTCATCTCATTTGCTCATTTTTCCTGACTCTTCTAAAGCACAGCACGTAACCTGATATTATTGTGAGGTACATGAAACAGCCAAGATCATTGTGAAGCAGGCACTGAACCTCCATGCATTGAAAGACAGGCAAAAGGCACAGGAGGTGAAATGCCATTCCACACAAATGAGTTCTGTAAGAAAGTATAGAGTGGATAGAGAGGCAGTGACAAAACTGGCCAGCCAAAATTGTATGTGAAAAGCATTTTAAAAAGTTTGACAATGGTATAGAAAAGGCAAAAATAGATCTGCAAGTTCAACAGGTAGATCTCTCAGTTTAAACACAAATACATCCCACAGTTACTACAGAGATGGCACCAAAAAGCCCAGGTCAAAAAAGAAAAAAAATTAAATAAATGCAGGAAATCAGATTAAATAGTTCATGAATGAAGAATATCAAACAGTGACAAGGTGAGCCAGAAAGACAGCAGTCCTTTGGTCTGACTTCAAAAGTATGCAATTAGACCATATTAAGAAGGAAACAAGCTAGTCAAAGACATGAAGGTAACTTGAAAATGGTATACAGTGCAATGTAAGTAGAACTAGATTTTGGCCAACTGATCCAATATCTTTGTTTGTTGTTGTAATTGTTTTCTAGAACCAGTAAAATGTGGTGGACCTAGCCTCTCTGGACATCAGTCACATACTTAATGATCATGATAGAGAGCAGTACTGAAGAAACTGAAAATGTTGGGCATTGGCCCAGACTGCCAATGTGACCTCTTCTGTCTGCCAAGGTTGTGATTGAGTTCTCAAAATCATAGAATATCTTGAATTGGAAGGCACATATAAAGATCAAGTCCTACTCCCTGCTTTTTGAAGGACTTCCTAAAGTTAAGCCATATGACTAAGAGCGTTGTCCAGACATTCCCTGAGCTCTGTCAGGCTTGGTGCTGTGACCACTTCCCTGGGGAGCCTGTTCCAATGACTGACCACCCTCTGGGCAAAGAACTTTTCTCTATTGTCCAGTCTGAACTTTCCCTGACACAGCTTCCTTCCATTTCCTCATGTCCTACAGCTGGTCACCAGAGAGAGATCAGCACCACCACCACTGCTTCCCTTGAGGAAGCTGTTGACTATGAGGAGGGTACCCCTCAGCCTTCTCTCCTGCAAGTTGAACAAGGCGGGAGACCTCAGCTCTTCACAGGTCTGTCTGCAGGACAGTCCTATCTAATTCTTTCATTAACAACTTTATCATACACACAAATAAAGAAACGGGATATCTGTGCACAGATATAAAGTTCAGGAGTTCTGCTTTGGAAAAATGACAGAACAGAGTAAGAAGAGGAGTCAGGAAGAGATATAATGTGAAGGCCATATTGAAACAGGATGAAACCGAATACCACAAAATGCGGTGAAGGACCAATATGAAGCTTTTCTATTATAAATAGGGAATTACACAGGATGCAAAAGACATGCACAAGATATTTTCAGCATAAAAATCTCAGTAAAGTACCTTAATGGAACTGTGTACAGAAATCACAATTATGGTAACCTGTCTTCAGAGTCAGGTTGAATAAAAACTAGCAGAAAATGCAGGTGAGGGGAGTGGAACGACTGTCATATCAGAGGAGAAGAAGGTGGCAAGATTGAGGGACAGGTGCTTGCTTGCAAAGTCATGCATGAGAAGTTCTGCAAGGAGGTGCTGAGCAGGGTCTGTGGTGGATGCTGCACCTGGCAGGCACAGGCACGAGCATGACTGTGCCCACACACAGACCTTCCTGATTTCATCCCAGGTCTTCCTTATCATTCCTTTACTCCAGTCCACCAGCCCAGCTCAACATAGGGCAGAGGCAGCTGGTTTCTGGTTGCTTTTCCATAAGCCCTCACTGATGAAAATGATTTGAAAAGTTCAATGATATTGAGTAAAAAATAATGTAAACAAACAGTATTAGACAGTCAGATCTTTGGAGAATTCAATCACAATAATGATCTAACCAATTTTTGCTTTCAAAATGCTTCCTCTTCCCTCCCCAAAAGGATTTGCTTTTCATGCATTTCTTTATCCTTCTAGCAACTAACCAACCATTATAAACATGGATGTTGACTTACTGTGCTTCTTGGTGTGGGACTTTGGGGTATGATCTTGCGATTTTTTTGCATCTGAAGAGTCTGTGGAGAAGGAAAATGAAGTCTATTTGTAAATTTGATTAAAGGCTTTCCACTGACTAGCAGGTTGAAAGAAATAAAACCACAAAAAAAGAACAAATATCTCTTTTAAAGATAATCACTTTTCGGAAGGTAATCTAAGTGAGGAGGGTGAGTTTTGTTTTCTATACTATATGTTAATCAGCACACTTCTCAAAGAGACCATTGATGAATAAAGAATGAATGCAGAGGTAAACATTTGGCTTCTGAAACTTAAATTTGATTAACAAATACCTCACCTCATGTTATGTGTGAGAGAGAGAAAAATAAGATGATCACATCTATAAAAGGAATCCTGAATTGTCCCATTATGTCTTAGTCTTTGCAGAAGCACATATCTTTGGGGGCTTATTTGTTTCTGAAGAGATGATCTAATGTGAAATGTATGTGCTGGTGCCAATGCACAGAACACCTACCTGACTAAAACATAATGAACTGGCAAAGCATTGTTTTTTGAAGGGGGGTAGGGTGGGGGAAAGGGGCTGCACTAGTAGGAGTTTTTGGCAGCTGGATGTGCATATATTTTGCTGTGGCTCAGAGCCATAGAAACAAGCCATTTCTCATCAATGGTACTTTATCACCTGCAGCCAGCCAGAGGAAGAATAGGGTTTCTGGCACAAGTGTTTCTTCAGGAAAGAAAAAAAAGGTTCCGCCTGTTCATGAATGTAACCTACCTCACAGTCTGCACGTTCAACCCTCCTGCCCTCAAACCACCGCAGCTGGCTCTGCTCTTGTTCTTAATGAACAGCTTTCATCTAATTGCTCTAAGTCTCACAAAATCTGTGGGATAGTCCTGAGAGGGAGCCCCTTCTGTGTTTGCTTTTCAGCATACTTTGTCCCTGAATCCCATAAAGCAAAACTTAAGGTCCCACGCATGTTTTCCCAGCTTCTATGAATGCACAATTATCATACTTTTCATGGAAACCAGGCATTTGCATGGGAAAATGACTCACAGGAAATATTTATTTGCATAGAAACTTGTCAGATCTGCACAAGCTACTGCAATAACTGCATGTGAAAAGGTAGATGCAAAGTTATTCACACACTTGCTTTATTCATACATAACTGGAAACATAAACTGAACAAGTCCGTGGGGATAAGCCCAACCTCTACTATTCTGATCCTGATAAATTACTGTCCCTGACCCCCAAGCAGCAAACGTGCTCTGAGTCATTTTGCCTTCCCACTCTCAAAGAGCAGGAACTAGCCTGAACCTCACTCAGCTTGGAGGGGTGTGTGGTGTGGGGGAAGTAAAATGAGGCCTATTTCACTGCCTTTCCTCGGATTATGATTCCCCTGATGTTATTAAAAGCCTGTGGGAATTCCAGGTAAGGACTGCAGGACCCAGTTCTTTATTTGCCCTCATATAAATCCTTCTCATTTTAAAATCCCACAATTCACTTGCAAATGCTTGTTGTGCTCCACTTAGCCCGAGATTTATTCTTGGAAGTTCAGTTGCCTTCTGCCTACCCGGTGATTTATTCTGTATTTCAGCTGTGTAAATAGCCTCCTGCTCTGCCACAGCTCCTATGTGGAGACTGGTTTCAAACATGCCATGTTGGGAGGCCGGGGCCTGACAGATGAAAAGAGTTATGGTGCAGTTTCAACAAAGCTGTCTTGCAAAACTTTTGACAAAAGGTTACACATTATTTGCATATGATTCAGGAATGAGCCATTTTTTTACGGGATATACAAATTTAGTTTTTACAGGAGGCTGTGCCCTTGGCATGCCTCCCTAGCTCTAGGCTTAAGCAGTCAGTGGATAAACACACCATGCCAGGATCTGGACAAGTCCCCAGCCCTGTCAGAGAGCTCTGAAATCCTGGTAGCCATCTTATGAGTGTGGGTGAGGTGGCAGAGAAAGCAAACAAAGTGTTTGCTTGGGTTTTTTTAAGGTTTGGTGGTTTTCTTCTTCTGGTCAGGTTTTCTCTTTTTGGTTTTTTGGGGGTTTTTTTTGTGTAATTCATAGCTAAGTGCACTAGTTTCAGCTGTATGTCACTTGGCAAGTCCAGCTGGGCTGGGAGGCTGGGAGAGCAGCAAATGGGCAGGCACAGAGGCTGTGACTGCTGTCCATGTACAGAAGGACAGGGTTGCCCCTAGTGCAGATATAACACCTGAGAGGCTCTGTCTATAGCAATGTGCTTTCCTTTCTTATCCTCCCAGGACTTCCACTGCTTTCTCCCTCAGATCTCCTCGTTTAACAGCCTCCTTAGAAGAACCTGCCTTTCCCTCCCTTTTTTCTGCTCCCCTGCCATCCTTGCTCTACTCTTTTCTCACTGCCTTACTCTGTCACCTCTTTCCCTGGTGCCTGCCATGGGACAGGGCCCGGAGTGCCCCGACACACATGACCAGACTGCACTTTCACCAAGCACTACAGCAAATGGGTTTACTCTTTCTCCTGCATTTTAGCAGGCAAATTTTAACTCTCCCTCATGGAAGTGAAGAGTTGTTTGGTGACCACGCTGCTGTCAGCTGACACAGGCTCCAGCGTCACCTTCTGCTGGTGCAGCTGGGCAGAGGGCTTGGTGCCCGTCCCACAGCTTCCCTGGGCCAACCCAGAGCCCGGCCCCAAACCCAGCTGCCTACTCAGCATGAGTCACTGGCTCACTAGGGAAACACAGCCACTTCTGGGTAGGAATATGGCACTCGTTTGCCCATACCCTGCTATGCCACTGAAAAGCATGGTGTAGCTGGAACATCTCATCTCTCAGACAGTAACATCTACCCCTTTGACTCAGTCGTTTTAAAAGATATGTGGAGATTACGTGTTATTTGATCATCTTTCTCTTGACATAGGGAAGAGATAAGCATTTCTTTAAAGCAAGCTATTGTAATAATGGTAGCTAATAAATATGTCAAAATCAGCATTGCTTAGTTTAAAATTACTGGAGGCTCAGGTACAATCCTACAACAGAAGACAACAGAGACTATTATATGTCGGTAGCTCTGAGAAAAGTGACAAACAATTAAGAATATAATTACAAGTTCCTTACCAGAAGATTGGTGACTAGGTGTCATCATGGAAATCTGAGCACGACAGAATGTTTTACTGTCCAATAACTCTGGGAATTAAAAAGAAGATATTTAAACTAGTAGCCTCAGACAACAACAAAACCATCTCAGAAATGCATGAAGTGTTATGATGTTAGTTACCTACTGTGCTACCATAGCCACTGTCATACAGATAATTCTCTTCTTTCCAGGACACCATTAATGATGGATCTGGAGGTAAAGGAAAATCAGATCACTAAAAGAACATTTTTTAGCACAGAGGGAAATATTGAGCACCAACAGAATTAGAAATGTGCAAAAAAAAAAGATCTGTCAAGGGAACCAAGAAGTGAAGGGGCTATGCACAAAACTATTTCCTTTCACTCAAATTATGGATGGGGTTTTGCACATTCAGGCAAATGTATTTACACAAAGTACTGACTTTAAGAAATAATGTAGTATGCTCTTCCTTTTCCTGACTAATACATCATTTATGCCTGGCCTTGAAGGATGTTTCCTATGCCAGATCAACTCTAATTCTACCCAATCCAGTCCTGAACTCTGAGTCCCTGATGATTATGACAGTGCGTTGGAGCCATAGAGATGAAAGTGTTCTCAAATGTCTAGTAAAACAGAAGAATGTTTATGATGAGTATTTCTTTCTAAAATGGTAGAACTCGAAAGTCCTCTCTGAAACAGAGCTTCATGTTTAGGCACATAGTGAGAAACATCAAAGCCAAATCCTAGATGAAGGACCATTTTATTCCAGGCATATCAAGTCCCCTTCCTTAACCTAAAAAACACCTTCATTATTAAAGAGGAATAATTTTTAGTGACTTTCTGGTCATATGGATCAATATAAGAAGAACAGAAGTACTGTCTTTATTATCTCTATGTTGATCTGGAAATTACTCTTCACAATGCATTTTTGAGATCGGAAGTCTGAAATATCTCTTTTTCTTCTGAAACCAAGTCAGAAAGGATGAGATATAAGGTTCAAATCTGGGTTACACCTAGGTTTTTTTCATGTTCATATAAATGAAATCAAAAAAACAAAAATGAGTTATGGATAAATCACCATGTTTGGCTGAGTTACCACTTATGACATAGGAATTTAGCAGGCATGCTAACTAATAGCTGCATGTTTGGGCACCCAGAGCTTGTGTCCTACAATAGCACACACCCTTTGCTTGCTTAGACACCTGATCTGCCTAATGTTGCTTCTGAAAACACGCCTTACCTAGCCAGAACATGGAGAGACAGCTTTCCATCTCATTTTGGCTTTTTTCTGTACCCACATCTTTGCAACTGTGATGATTTACTAGAATGAGGGAGACTTCCCCTCAAAACCACCAGCCCTGTCTCTACTGGCTCACAAAGAGTATCTTTCCCAGCAGACCCCTTCCCAATTCCTCCTCCTCCCCATGCAGAAACTAAACCCACTCCTACTGCCCGTGGTCAGTAGGACCAGAGCCCCACCACACCACTCCTGATTCAGCATATCTAGGAGAACTATCCATCAGTTAGTCCTTTCCAGGATGTGCAGCTGAGGTACTTTGCTCTGCACTATGTGTCTCTAACAGTAGGACAAAGTAATATTATACCAAGATCTTATAAATCAGGACTTAGAGGATTACTGGAGTTACCTATATGGCAAGAGTGAGGCTGCTGCATGAGCATGACCCATCCATACAGGCACAGGCAAGGAGTGGATTGCAGATTGCAATGCTTGCCTGCTGCAAGAAGGTGAATACTGTCCCTGACTGGAGAGGCTGGGCTCCTGTAGATTAGTAGAATAAATTGGCTGACAGTATTTGTTGGAGATGCCACATGCAACAAATCTGTATTTGTCCTGCCAGGAGGTATTAAAACGCGGCTCAAGAACACACCCGGATACGAAGAGGCTGGGACTAGTGGGATAGTGTTTGGATATGGACAGACAAGGACAGACAGTGCTCTGACAAAGGAACTAGGAAAGTAATCTTGCCTGAAGAGAACGGTTGAACCAAGCTCAAGACTTTTCCTCAGTGAAAAAAAGTCCTGGGAGGAAAGGGATCTAGCTATGAACACACTAGGAAAAAAGACTGTAACAGGAAAAATGCAGATATGATCAAACCAAAATACTGCCTGAATTTCTCTTTTCTTTGAAACATATGAAGAAATTGAAATCTAACTTTTTTTCCTTTCCAAGTTGTTTGGTTGGGCAATTTCCTTGTGTTTTAGACATTAACAAAATATTTTTTCTTTCCCTTTTTTTGTTTTTTAACTGAGCATATTGTTGAAATAATTATTTTCAAATCTGGCAAATGAAGCATAGAGTGAGGTCCCCTACGAAGCTGCATTCATTGAGCACTGCAAACTGTTCCAACTATGAACTTTAGTGTGTACTGCTGATACCACAGAGGTCTTCCAGGAAAAGTGGCCACATGCATGTGGTGTTGCCCAAAAGTTAAGAAGTAGACACTGACTGACATTTGTGTAACTTCTTTAATTCTGCATGATACACCTTCCATTTTATTTAATGCTATTTTAATATCTCTCTCAGAATGAACAGTTTCCCCTTTTTGTTGCTATGAAAAAGCAAGTTAACCAACTGTTACTGACCTGTTTGCTCTGTTTTCACAATGACATTATGAGATTGGTACATGTCACTTCCGCACTGGCCTGCAAGAAAGCATACAGCAGATAAGACATGTGAGAATGGGCTCAGAAGAATCAAAAGTATTAGATACAAGCAGCAACTTCTACACCTGAGCCAGTGGAGGGGGAAACATACCCTTTCCTCTTGGTCCGTCAGGCTTCTGCCTTAAGTCGTATCCAAGAAATTTAGCAATATAGTAAATGAGCTATAAGCAGAATAGCAAACACAGCAAATACAATCTGCTAGGTAGGTCTCTGGGGAATGCAAGTGATTTCTGAAGACCTCGGAATTCAGATCAGTGTACATGTATCTCTGCCTAATATCTATTTACCGTTCCATTTTAGGTGCTGAAGGTTGCTGTAAAGCAGTTGCCCTGCTGTCCCAGCTGCCTGAGTGAATTCCTGCAGGCTCATACTACACAGATGTTCCCCGTTGATATCAAACTCCTGGAAAGGTATGCAGTTGGCATCCAGTTGGTTGGTATCAAGGAGATGTTGCAGCCACTCCCAGACTTGAAACTTAGTCCAGTACTGTGGGTGTATTTCATGCCACTGGGTTCCATAGAAACTGGATACTGGAAAAGAAAATAGGTATTTACTGTCTTTGTTAGAATACTAGTCATCAACAATAAAGATCTATGGCAAATTGCCTTGGAAGTCCACAGATCTAGGTGCTTTTCTCAGTTCTTAACGCTGGCTCAGTAACTATTGCTGGAGAAGATACTATGGGG
Organism: Calyptomena viridis; assembly: GCA_013390005.1. Classification (NCBI taxonomy): domain Eukaryota; kingdom Metazoa; phylum Chordata; class Aves; order Passeriformes; family Eurylaimidae; genus Calyptomena; species Calyptomena viridis. Next base: position 68,510 of record WEIV01027565.1, on the reverse strand, counting down.
CTTTGGGCCTTAGTTTTGCAATTAAAAACTGGAAATTATTTCATTACATATCTCTTGGCTGATTTAATTTGCAGGAATTAATTTATTAATGTTGGCTAAATACACTAAAAATCTTTGAAGGAAGACAACTTACAGAAGTACTGTTGAAAACAGATGTGTGGGAAAATAATGTTAGTGCATCAGAAAATGATGGAAAAGCCTTGCAAAATTCTCATAATGGACATAGAGACTTTCTTTGAATAAGAACTTGCTAGGGACTGAATATGAATTGTGGAATTCAATCAAAGAAGGTTAAAAGCTAAGGCACTCTCATATTGTTCCACAGTAAAAGCCTGTCAATATGGCCCACCAAGCTGGCATTCAGATGAATGCAAGTTATTGCTGTAGTATAAGGTAGTTTCTGAATGTAGTATTAAAACTCATTTTTAATTATGGATTATGCCTAATTTTCTTGTTAGAATGTTTGAATCTTTTCTCGTCAATCTTTTAAACTGGTCTCAGTCACATGTCATTGCACGACAATAATTTACATATGCAAATGAAAGAAATCATAATTGGGATAGTATAATTATATAAGAGCAAAGGCGGGACTGCTTTGGTCTGTCCTCACAGAATTCAGCACAATTTCTTTCTTGGGAAAGGAAGGACAATGGAGTACACCAGGCAGAGGTGATGGCATGGTAAAATGTTCACAAGTCATGAGGGGTTCAAGGCTGAGGGAATGAGAGAAAGGAGGAAAGGCTGGCACGGCCTAGCTCTGCAGTAGTCCCACTGCGGGATAGGGCACCAGTCTTTCCCAGTCTCCTCGAGAGGAAGATTAACCACACAGCTGTGAGAAATGCTAAGAAAATTGTGGATATTGCTAGAGGACCAAAAGCAACAGAACTGGAATATTTTAGGAAATCACCTTCCCACAGGTGCCACTAGACTTCAAGTCTCTTCAGCTGAGATACAGGACACAGTGCTAGTTTCCAGGTAAACACAAAAACCGCACAGTTACTTAGATTTCTTTATCAATATTTGTCAACAAGGCCTGTGTCAGTAACTTAGGGAATTTGTAGAATTGTTTCTTATCCTCCTGTTGAAGGACTTTGAGAATATGTGTGGAAATGATTAAGAGTGTGGTACGTTTTGAGGGAGCTGTCAAATATCCCCTGAAAAGGAGTTTGATATGTACTGTTATCACTTCAGAAAGATAAAATAATTTCCAAAACCACTAGAATGCTAATGTAAATTAAGATACTTTAGTGAGAGGAAAAAGTAGCTCAGTAAAAGTAAGTGAAATGGTGAATTATTGCATAGGCCGATCTGGGCTTTGAGCTCCCTGTCCCTCTAAAAAATCAGTCCTGAGGAGTTTCAGACTGGAAATTTGAAAATAGATGCCCACCATTTCCCTTCACAAAATCCTGTGCAAGGTGAAACTCATCCAGAACTTTTTCTTTATGAATCTCTTACAGTCAGGTCGGCACAATTATTAAGCACATGTTGATGTATTCCTGTGTATTTAGAAATTGCACATATATAAGAGTTTCATTGAGTGGGAACTTCTATTGCAAGTTTTGTTGCAGCATTATTTGGGTTACAAGGACAAGTGTAGTATGTGTTTGTCTGCTTAGATTTTAAAGTTTACCTGTCCACCGAATAATGAAAATAATTTCATAATTATATCAAGCACTATATATAGAGAGATAGGTTTATATATGTATTTTAATACTGTGAGAATATATATGAACATATTTTTATAGACACAGACATATAATCAGAAAACAGAAAGAAGAAAAAAAAATTATCTCAAGTCACAAGCTATCCAACACTCCAATGTCAGTCTAATTAGAAAGCTATCTAGTAATTTGAGCTGGAAAAAAGCAAATACAGTAAACAAAAAGACTATTCCCCTGAAAAGCCAAAGGGATGATTAACATTGAAGAATAATGTTGGTTCAGAGGAGGTGCGAGGGGTAAAGTAAGAAAGAAAGAATTCTGGACTGAGAAGAGAGAACTTTTGGCACTTTCAACAGAATTCAATTTTAAGTAAAAGAGACAGTAAGGAAATTAACAATAAACTGGTCACTTTTTTGCGAGTTCAGTGTTTTACAAACAAAATAACAAATGAAAATTTTTGTTACCAGAAGTGAAACTCCATAAAATTAGCACTGCTGAAAAATAATACTTGCACATGCTCAAAGCTGTAGCTGTACAGCCTTTCCGTAAAGAACATGACTCAGAGTAGTTGAATTCCTCCTACCATTGCATGTAGAATATCCATCTGTCCAGGAAGGCTGCTGGTGGAGTAGATTGCTGCTGGAATTGATACTCATTCTGCCAGCTCCTTCCAAAATCATGATCTGTAAGTGAATCAAACAGCTTGCTTAGTGAGCGGTGTCTAGTCCAAGAGGTAAAGGGCAAAAAAATAAAAAAAAAAAAATCCACTGAAGGCGAAGTAAGGAGACCAATTCCATTTGTAGAAGAAGATACAACTGAAATCAGGAACATGTTGACACAACCCCTTTTCCACTGCCACAAAATCTCCTTATGATAAACATTACCATGATTAATTTGCATATGCAAGAAGCAAGTTTCTACAGCTGCCCATCCATAAATGAATAATCTGTAATCAGAAGAGAAGCCGAACGAAAAGACAAGGCTCCTGACAGAGCAATACATAAAAACTGCCAAGCTTTGAGAAATGAAATACCAAACAGTTAACTATTATTTTATTTTTTAAAGAGAAATCTGATTTAAACATGCTTTTGTTTGTTTGTTTGATTTGTGGGAGGTTGTTTGTTTGTTTGTCTTAGGAGAGAGAAAAGACTTTTCAATAGATGCAAATGAAACTATACAGTCAATTACAAGCCATGCTTAGAAAATCCTTCTCACAGAAAGGCACACAGTGCCTTGCAACACTGAGGTAATGTTACAGGGAATATCTCGTCAGCTGACCCAGTTTCTTATCTGATCTGTGTCAGCAGTGTCTATAACACTTCTTGGTAACAAATATCACAGACCATACATTTCAGTTCACCAAAATAATCAGACGGTCAAAAATCTTGTTGATGAGACAGTGATTGTTGTAACAGAATTAATATTTTGGAGCAACACCATCCCCAAGAGAGCATTCCCTCTTTTAAGCAGCACAAACGGACTTTTCCACATATCTTAGCATTAGCACCATGAGAAAAATTGTCCTTTTATTTTTTCACACTTAAAAAATCCCCCTACTTGTACGATATTTCAGAAAATGTCACATGCTTACCACATGCTTAATCATTCCAGTGAAAGTATAAAATGATGGGTATTCTTGATATTTTATGTTGTCTTTCAGTGGTTTAAAGTTGAAAAATTTAAAAATATACATTATAACCATAGACACTATTTAAGAGATGAGGAAAGTAATTTGTTAAGCATTATAAAGGCTTTGGATTGTTATTCTTACATAAATAGACACACACACGCACAAAAAAACAACGAAACCAAACCATTGTTCAAAAATATTCTAAATTGAAAGCCACAAAGGCTGTTAAAACAAAACCTTAGAAATCAGGATGGCATGTGCACACAACTAGATTTCACCTTGGAATTAAAAAGATTATGGCATACAAAATGGACCCATGAAGGCTAAAGTCACTGGTCTGACTGTTTATCCACTGAGGCCAATGAAAAAATTCTTGTTGAGAGCACAGGCTGACCCCTCATGAGCTCATGCCAGCAACCTTTTTGGTAAAAGAAATGGAGTCAATAGAAATATTTA
>WEIV01027565.1:36508-64682 GCA_013390005.1 Calyptomena viridis | reverse complement strand
ATATGGGGTTATAAAATATTAGCAACTAAGAGAGATACCTATTATTCCGCTCTGGCCAAATAAAAGATGAATATCATATCAGTCAGTACATTTATCCAAGTGAGAATACAAGCCTTTTTTTAGCACCATGTAAAGGTGAAGTGATGTAGTATTGTGAGGAAGAAGATGTTAGGAAGCATTTGAATTGAATTTAATATACTGATTATAAAGATGCCCAGCATATAACATATATAAATTATATACTTGATGTGTAAGCATAATGCATATTTGACAGTCAATACATACACTTCTAAGGTGGTACAGGTTGATGATATATCAAGTTATTTCTTTCGCTTTGGTTTTAATCATTAAAGACAATTAGGTATGAATGAATGAATGAATGAATGAATGAATGAAGTATTAATGAAAAATACCTTATTACAGTGTCAAATAGAGAGGAGGTAGATTGCCAGCTATTCAGAGAAAATTATAAAACTCGAGGATTAAACACATTTAGGAATGTGGTTAGGTGAATTCCCTTCTTTTAAAAAAATTATAATATGCACTTAATATTCACTTTAAATCTATTGATCTGAAGTCACATTTACAGATTATGTGGTTTTGTATTCTGCAAATTCTTCGGTTTCTGGAATTCTACACAGTTTTCATTGTGCAAACACAAATGTGTCTAGGAAAATTTGTGCATATGAAATGAAATAATTTCTGTGTTCAAGCTGCTGTGTAATTTTTCCCTCAGAATTCAGTTCAGATAAATTCTCATTTTCTTCCTTCATAACTAATCAGGTGAATTTATAAAGCAAAAGATCCTGTGACACTTTGATTTGGCAACCGAGATCATGGACAGTTAAATGAACCAAATCATGTGTCTTGCATAGTTTTTTCACCCCATCAGTAACTAAAACCACTGTACATTAGAGATCTAAAAAGAATCACAGTTTTTTCCTCAGATTTGGATTTTAGTTATTTTCCTTTAAAATGTTCTCTCTCTGTCACAATCTAGCAGACTGTTGCTCTTTACAGTATCCCTAAGCACATTAATAGTATTTTCAGATAATATGTATGGAACTTTCTTTATAATTTAATGAATCAACACATCCTGGTTTTGGAAACTATGTAAGTTATCTCAACCTGCATTAACTTCCAGCATCACCTGTAGAAGCAATTGTGCATGAGAGAGAGAATTTGCAATATAACATTAATCATAGAAACAGAACTGGATTTAGCTTCAACCCAAACTTTGCTTTGTTCCGTGTATCACTCAAGGAACGAATGTTTTGGTGTCTTGAAAACTGTCAAGTCACCTCCTTTATCTTAATGCAAGGGTATTGCTTATTTGGAAATCATTCTAGTACTTTGCCCAGGAGAAGTATAAAGTCCTACTAATAAAGCTTCCACATGTTTGCTTGGAAGCATACAGCATTATGCTTAAGAATATTTTCCTTATCAAAACTAAACTGTGATTTTCTTCATCTCATCCTGTATATGCCTTTTTTTGCAAAAAGTTCATGGAAGATTTATGCTTATAACAGTGTCTCATCCCATACTTGGAAAGACTTTGGGTCAGGATATTGGAAGAAGCATGTCCTTCATTAGTTTAGGGCCAAATGCTCAAATCTCCCTGATGTACAGACAAACCTGGTCAAAGGGTATGAAACCTCGAGGGGAAGGACACATAAGATGTTTGGATTTCTTTTAATTATAGTCCATGTATCAAAGTGAACAGTGGAAGTAATGAAACCTGGTTTCCTACAAATGTGTATCTTGTGGTCAGATTCTCTAGTGTCTAGTAAGATGTGAGTGCTGATTGAAGTTTTTCCCACGGTTGGGGCATTCATAATATCTCATTGTCTGGCAGGAGTCAGCTCAAGCATCGCTCTTCCTTTCAGACTGAGTATTAGTGCATTTTCTTTCTGTGCTGGGCAGTCAGTTTTCATTAATCCTGTCAAAATTTCATATGTCTGGGACGTCTACTCCCATATCAAATTTAATTAAAATTAGTGATGAAACTCAAAGATTGTTACAGGCCAAATGCAAAAGCCAAAACACAGACCGAATTACCACAAAAGCCTCATTTCCTCAGGAAACCACGCTAAAAAGGGATTCTAGCTGAGCTGAGATTTTGGAAAACAATATGAAGATCTTGAGGTCTGTCCCTCTACTAAGACACGGTACATTATGAAATGTACCAAAATTAATTGAAAGCACGTAAGAAGTATCATATATGTATATTCTTACCCGCATTTTTATATACATACATACACGCATAGGCCTCTATGTCTGTGCATTGTAGGTGTCTGTACACACATTCCCATTCTGTTCTACTCACTGAAGAGAAGCTGTCTCTGAAGTATAATCTTTTAACACTGCTAGGAACACTGCACAGATACAAGAGGAAGCAAATAACACTTTATTCAATGTAAGTGTAGAAGACCCTTTCCACAAGATTTATTATGAGGAGTTAGGGCTCATTTTGCTTAGAAGACTTCAGTGCCTGGAAGAGGCATTTTTCCCAGAGACAGCTTGGATGCTTTCTCCTGCTGCATTCCAGACAAGGTCTCCCTGCTATGAGAAGAAAATAAGTTCTTTCAGATATGTTTGAAGGTCCCTCCATAGTGGGGGTGAGGGGCTGGGAATGCTAAAAGCCCTGAGAAGAACAGGGGGTGTGTCTTTCCCTGGGCCCAGTGTTTTGTCGCTCTTAGGTTTGATGTTCTTTTGTTTTAGTGTTCTCATCTTTGAAAATAGATTTCCCTGGATCCTTACACTCTTGACGTTTTTGGGGGTACTTGTGTGTTATCTTAGCTCACAGTCAGTTGCCATTGTTAAATATAGTTGTGTATTGGTGTTCAGCAAAATTTTTTCTAGAGAGAGAGTTGGGTAAGATGGGACGAATGTATTCAAAATAAATAATCTTTCATCTACATTCAATATATCAAGTGCTATTCAAAGACCAGACCCTGAAGGCCTCTCTTAGTGAAAGCTCTCACTGGAGTCTGAAGGAGCTTTGGCCAAGGCACAACCCAGAAACTTGGCAGTAATAGGTCATTTGCTCTGCTCTTCTTGCCTTCCTTGACCACCTGACCATTCTGAGTAAACAGCAGTAATGAAAAAGCAAGGAGCCATGGGCTGCCCATGGAGCAAATCCAACACTGCAGAAAAACATATTTACAGGTCCTTGAACCTTGAACACTGCATAGTGTGCTCTATGCAAATTATTTTATTGTACTACAGGTGTGCTCTGAAAATAAGTTACCCTGATCCCCATTTCCACATTCAACCCAATGAGTCTTAACATCCGTATAATGATTTTCTTCTTTCCTTGAACCAGAAACTTTCAAGAGCAGCTCTTAAAAAATGACAGGAAAATTCTGAACACAGAATGAAAGGTGAATAAGCAGTACAGAGAAAACAAATGACTTTTAAAGTAGTAAAAGCAGAGTGATTTTTCTAATATAAATTTGTATAGTTGTTTATGTCACAACTCTGAACTAAATTAAGAGGGCTTGGAGGGGGAACCCATAGGGGAAAGGGGTCGACAGCCCTCTCATTTGTAAAGCCATGCACTCTATGCAAAACACAAAAACGATGTCTAGAGCAAAACTGACTGAAGCTACCAAGCCATGACTCCACCTGTAAGCTATGCAAACTCTAAGAGTGACTTCCAGCTGAGACAAGCTCAGTGCAGCTCCTCCTGGCGTGTCCAAAAGGGTGGTTCTCTTTTGGCGTATTTACCTATGAGATTCTTCCCCATTTTTCCCCTTTTACCATCATGGCTGAACTTCAAATGTAGATTTCACCTGGGCCTATTTTCTTTGAAGTGTGTTATGTACACAGTGAAGACACAATCCCTGCTTTTCAGGGTTTGGGGTTTATGGAACAAGTATCTGCAGAGTAGGTTAAATATTTTAGATCATTACTGTATCTTGGATTACAGTCAAAGACTTAAACAGTAATCTAAAATAAATAATACCAAGTGATAAATGCAACTGCAGAGTAACAAAATCTGGATTTTTAATACTTCTCTTGAAAAATCAAAAGACAATTAAGTGAGGAGAGTTTTCAAGATACCAGAAACAAAGGACATGTACAACACAGGACTTGTTTTACACATACGGCTACTTTGGAAACATAAATGCATTGTATTTTTAATGTATATGATCAATTATCTGTTTTGCATTCCAACCATCTATTTTACATCTCTCATGGTGGTAAGGGTAGGCACAAACTGAATATATGAATGCTGAAAGCCTGTTTGCACATTAGTGTGAGCTTTGGGTCTTCTGTTATGGTTTGGATTTTTTTCCCTTCTATTTAATGTATGTTACTACCAGGGCTCTGGTATCTTAGTCTGAGCCAGTGTGCCTATACATACAATTATGGCTGACCCAAAGATTATCCTATGATCTTTATCTGTTGAATTTGCAAAGGTCTCAGGTTCATCCTTGGTGTCTGTGCTGAACTCCCAGATAAGATATCATCTTTGCCCCAGCTCAGTTTCAGACGTGAAACTTTTCTGTAGTGTGTTAGCATCTCTTCTGGCCATGTAGATCTACATGTAGCCATCACACACTTCCTTGTTTCCATACTTTTGGTTTAGTGCCTACAAAGCAGAGAGAAGCCTCAAAAGAAATAACTCATCTGCAGGCAGATTACTCACAGGTATTCACAACAAAAAGCTCAACTTTGGACCACTTTGCTCTGACCTGCAAGGTACCATTCAGTTGACAGCAGATACAGCTTGACCTGTTTGGTGATAACCTCAAGACTCACCACTAGTAGAATTGTAAAAGTTTAGAAAGCTTTGAAGAAAGTTCACATGAAGAAACACTCTGATCACATTCAACATTTGTTGTAAAACATTCTGAGTGTTTGACGCATTTCATTTTTAGTTCATCACGTGTACCTTTGGGCCATAGTGATGAAATGTGTTTACTGAATCACATTGTGAGTGTGAAGTTCAAGGAATTATAAAAAATTTTCTAAATAATCTCCAGAATTGTTTGTATTCAGGATTCTGCTTTGGGGCTTTGGGACCAATCTTTTCCCCTTCTACAGCTCTCTGAAGTATACATTCCTATGCTTCTGTATTTTTGGTGTATACAGCTGTGGTTCATATGCATGAACCCACCTTTACATGTGCAAAATTGTCTCTTGGTGAGCTTTCAGAGACTACACTGAGACCTTGATCATTTACTCTTGTGGGATTTTGGAAAGGAAGAGTTTGGTTTATTCTTTTGTTTTCTTTGAACCTTGTATATTAAATGTATGCATGAAGGTAAACTGAAAGACCAGAAAAAGGAAGATGAATAAAAAAGGAGTGTTTAACATTTACCTACATTACAGATAGGATCATGATAAACAAAATCAAATAAAGCTTGATTGGAATATTTTATTACTAAAGATCTTATTTTCATGATGCACTACAAGGCAGCTTTTGTAAGAGATATGTGGTGGTTGTTTTAACATGTTCATATGGATGCTTCAAAATCTTGCATATATATTTTGACTAAAGAGAACCTTGGGTAGAAAAGTTAGTATCTAGATATGTATCTGATCTATCCCCCTGCTCCAGGGTTTGGGGTTGGTTCTTATCTCTGTTTTAACGATGTAATATAAAGACAAAACCATAGTTCAGTTTCCTTTTTGAGAGAGAACAAAGTTCACTTTATGAATGCAAAAAAAAACCAACTTGATGATATGCAAAGTCTCATAGATTGTTTTTTTTCTCTGAGTCATTTTTTCCCCAATAATCTTCATATGAACTGACTTCAATTTTCAAGGCACTTATTAGTCAAATGAAAATAAAAGGCAGACTTTTAAAAGGGGGGGGTTGTTTGTTTGTTTTTCTAAATCAGAAGCAAACAGACTCAAGGCATAGATGTGTCTGACAGTGCTAGCTACCAAAGGTTTGTACTTCTGCAAATTTTGCCCACAGTCATGTTAACTTAGCAGAGAAAACAGTAAAATGGAACCTGTCACTTAACAAAAATCCAGTGTTTCAGATCCATGCTTTCTTGTCACTTCACAGGCTAGATGTATGTACATCTTCTTGCCGTGCTACTAGTTTTTGAATATGAAAAAAATTAAATCATCATTTATTTTACTGTCAAAAACCTTTTGCAGAAGCTCTGTGCACAGACCTTCATAATATTAGTGAAATTGCCAGCCATAGAGCTACGACAAAATTGAGTCAAGAAAAGGTTTTATTTCTTGTGATAGATGTTTAGGTCATATTTTCATTAATGTATAATCAGAATGTTTGGAAAAAGTAGACAGATTCACTAAAAACTGGCCAAAAAAAAAAAAAGCAGGCTATTTTCTTTTTTTATTTTTTGGAATTGGCACTGCTTTCATTACTGTCTGCCCCACCTCAGCAAGTTCATGATAATTTGGGTCAACCATTTTTTCCTGAATATTTAGAAGTCATTTGCCATAGATTCATCAGGGTAGCCTCAGGGATACAGAGTCTTGGAAACACAATAATGGGAAAAACTGCCTTTGCTCTTCATTCTTCTTTCAGCACTTAATACCACACCTCATGGAACAACTCCACACCTCCTTTCATGTCCTTCCTATCTCTCTGGTACATCCTTCCTCTAACCAGGAGCCAGCTCATCTCCCTAATCTCCTTTTGCTAAACACCTTTCTTTTGCTTACAATACACTAAATATACAAATGGCCAAAAAGCACTATAGATGGCCCTGCAACTTGACAAGCCACACGTCTATAATTACGAATGAACCTCATCAGCTAACAAAATATTAGCATCATGTTCTAACACCTTCTCCTTTTCCCTTGGCTCTGATTCTCCAACCACTTCCCTCTACCTTCCACGACAACTTCTCTTTGCATTGCTTTAAAGACTAGCAGCATATTGAGGGAACTGCTTTCCATACTACTAATACAGCTTGTGTGACTGTTCAGCTGTTAGTGAATAATGACAATAATAACAATAATAATTGTGTTTGTATTCATGTTTGGCTCTCATTAGATGCTGAATCGTTGCTGACATAACAGCTACTCAGATACATGCTGCTGCAGCAGCCAGTATTTCATGTGGAAGTTTATTTTAACCACTATCACCACCAGCACTTCTCTTTTGTTATGGGACTAGTCTGATTTTCAATGGTAACAACAAATAATTTGCCTACTTTAAAAATAATTTTAAAAAATGTTGGGTTTTTTTCTGTTTTCCTTTTTGTAAACTCTGTTTCATACTTTTTTTTTTTTTTTTTTTGATAAAGGGCATCTGCCTGGAAACTGCAGAGTTGCTCTTTGGGACTGGTTTCTGAGTGAGAACATGGGATGGAGACTTAAACCAGAAAAGTTCCTTGGGGAATGTGCAAATTTTCCTCGTGGAACTACTATTTTTTAGATTAATTGATTCATTCAACCAACAAACTAATAGTGCTTCTTCGTTAATAACATGAGGGTAAAACACAAATTAACTAGGATAGAGAAGTTGGAAATTAAGCATAAAGCATTTTATCCTGAACTAAGTAGCTTCTTGGGAATCTATCCCATTCAACAGCAGTGTTTATACCTTATTACAGCCCACTGCCTCACTAACCACAATCTGATCACACTCTTTTGCTGACATGTTAGCAGAAGTGTATTTCAAAGAGGAGATGTAGCAGAGGGAGTGTTCCATCCAGGATGTCTGCTTACCCTGCATTCCTCTCCAGACTACTAAGTATCCCATGGTGGGCATCTATTTGCAAAGGAAGGTGTCCCCAAGTGAGTGGCTATCATTGAAATAGCTCAGTGGAGCTCACTGACCCTGTTTCAGAAAGCTGCTGTCAGACCATTACTTTGACTGCCATTCAGTATTGCATGTTTGTGTGTTTTTAGTAAACATTTACTTGGAGCTCAGCTATATCCATATGGTTTCTTTATATTGTATTTGTTATGAAAAGAGTTGTCTGCTTTACTCCTGGGTGTAGCAGCAGCCCCACTTGTCCCCCCTGCACCCAGGAATTTTGAGGCAGCTCCATGTCTCTCAGAGGCACATGGCACTGGTACAGTATTTCATATATATGCTCCGGCTCATTTATGCTCCCTGACTTCATTAAAAGTAACCAGAAAATGGAGAAATGAAGTTTGCTTGCTCTGCAGCCACTTTCTACAGGTAAGTCAAGAAGTTCTGGTAAATGATGCCTCCCCACTTCTGTAAAAGCCAAGAACACCTTCCTTGTCTCCCTCTGGCCTGTGGTTAGAGGAGCAACACTTCCGTGGTGTCGCTCCTTCTCACCTGGCACAGCACGAGCTGCCCATCCTGTTTCCATTGATTTCTCAGTGGTTGCGTTAAACAACACAATGGAGTATTTATGTGTCAGTGTTAGGAGCAGGTTATTAAGTAAAACCCACCGTAAATAGAGCCGTTAATTCAGTTGCTGGCATGGCTCTCTGTTATCTTCTCAATACCTCCCAGAGGGTATTAGTCTTACCCTTTCGTTTGAGTTGGCAGCAGAGTTATTTTTTTGCACCTGCTGCTCTACTCCGATAACAACACAGGTCAGCTTTGATTTGTTGGAATATAAACAAAAAAAGCAAAGCCTGGCATCTGCCTCGACAGCCGGGGCCGGTTTGACGATAGAACTTTTCCCATTGGGTTTTGCACAAATGTTCTCTTTCAATTCTTAACTGAAGTCTCTCCCTCTTCATAAATAGTCCTTTGCTACAGAATAGACCAGTGTCAGAAAAGAGCTCAATACCGTTCCTTGCTGCCAACAGAAACCTCATCCAGTCAAAGTAACACACTGTTCTAAGACTAAAGTCCGAAAAGTTGTCATACAAAATACATAAAGATAAAACAGCTGAGACACAGTGTTTTGAAAATTACCAGAGAAAAGCTGCAAATTAAGTGTAAACAGTAAATGAACTTTCTTGAAAGATGAAGAAAACCTGAAGGACTGGGAGGGTTTGCTTTCCCATATGAACCTAAATACACTCCAACTCTTAATCTACTATTTAAAAAAAAAAAAAATTGAATCCATGAGAAGTAGGTACTCAGCTGGGAACTGAGCTACTTTTAAGTTCCGAAAATTAAGCCTGCGGGGCTCATTGACTGTAATAGCATCTATGGTGATGGATGAACTCCTGAAACACTGACAGCCATAGAGAAGAGAAGGAAGAGTACACTTAGACAGCAAAGGAAGCAAATACCACAAAACATAGAAATGGAGGAAGGAACTAGCATTATGTCCATATTACAAATAAGAAAACTGAGGCACAGAGCTGAAATTATTCACTTAAATCATATACCAAGTCAATGGAGAAGTCAGTCCAACTCGTATCTTCTAGCTCAAGCTCCATTGCTACCCATTGCTACCCATCGCATAGCATCGAATCTCCAGCAAATCTTTCAGCACACAGATGAGTTAGGTTGAATGTGGGTTTTTCAAGGACAGAGAGAAGGTATTAAGTAAGAGAAAGAATTCTCTATAAAAAAAGAGACCTGTTCAGACTGAAACCATGATTCTTCTATGCATCATGGCTATTATGTGACTAGTAGAGATTTGAATGATAAGTTAGTCAAACAATTAAATCTACACTTGAAGTATGAAATCAAAAGAGCTGCCCTTGACCTAAGTATGATCCTGAAAATGAACTAGAAACTCCTAAGTAAAACTGGCTGAAATTCAGAATTTCTGGTCTATGGAAATATAGCTATTTCAAGGGGAGTTTTGGGGGGGGGTTTCCCTTCTTTTTTTCCCCCTCTTTTTTTTTTTTCCCCTTCCCCTTTTAATCATAATGAAAGAAAGGAATTTTAAAAATAAATTTCCCTGGCAACAGGGAATCAACTGGCATGTAAAAACCTATTTTCAAGTTATCCAAGGATCAAAAGTGCAACTCAGTTTGTTATGTAGACTTGTTTGTAAAAGACAGAAAATGTGAAACACCAAACTATGGTATTACTGCAAACAGGCAGCGATGTCACCGCTGAGCAGCTGTGCTGGGAACAATAAACTTGCCTAACATGGCTGTTGTGCATATGGTCACCAGGGAACCCTCTGCAGAGCCCTGCCACGGTAATCCTGACATTTAGGCAGCCTCTGCAGACTGCCAGATCTGACTATCTCAAACACCTAGGATGTGGAGTTTGTGATTCTATTGCTCCTCTCACTGAACACCCCTATTCCTGTTCTTCCTTCCTATTTCTTTTATTTATCTTTTTAACTTTTTTTTCCTGTCTCTTCCATTTTTTCCTTTTAATTAGTCAGACTGGCTGACCTGGACAAGGAAGCTTCTTTCAATGTAATCATAAACCTATAGCCAGTAAAACAGACAAAAATACCATCTTCGGTTATCTATCTGTGGCACAGGAGTGGCAGGCCTTATAGCAACTGCAGAGTTTGTGGCTAATCTCTAGGATGAAAGCTGGAGGAGTCAGAAATAGCAAAAAGACTTGCTTCCTTCAGTTCTTTCCTTCAACTCCCATGTATAGGTATGTATGTCAATCCTCAATGTAACTGGAACAGATTTCACCAACGAACCAAACAAAAATGTTTTCAGACTTTTTCAAACAACTATTTTCCTCAAAAGGAGATTTATTACCATGGAATTATATGTACTTTAACAATGTTCTACGAAGGGAGTGTTAGCAAAGATCCTTATAACAATTATTTTCAGGTGCTGGGGATTCTTTTCTTCTTTTCTTTTTATCTTTAATGATTAAATCTTCATTAGATTTTTGATATTGAAGACATGCCATAGCACAAGGAAGGCTGATGCCTTGGTCCTGCTACTTATAGTCTGGGGTTTGGGGAAGGGCAGCCCTGGGCACACCAGCTCTCAGGCCATGCACGTGTTCTGTAAAAACCCTACTACGGCACAGGGCAAAACCTACAGGCATGGAAGTCACAGGCAGCTCAGTCCAGGACTCTTGGCATGAACAGCCCCTCACTTGCAAGACAATCCTAGTCTCTCATTCGTACCTACTGACAAAATACACATACATGGCAAATACCAACAGCTTTGCATTTTAAAGGATTTTAAAGGAATTATGCAGATTAGCAAACACAATTGACTGACATTGGGGCAAATATTTTAATTCCTATTTTAAAAAATATGGCAAGAAAGCCAATGCAGGAGACAAGAGATGTGCAAGTCTTATGAGGAGCCTCTGAGGGAATTGGGGTTGTTTAGCTTGGAGAAAAGGAGGCTGAGGGGAGACCTTATCACTCTCTACAACTACCTGAAAGGAGGTTGCAGCAGGAAGGGGATCACTCTCTTTTCTTGGGTGACAAGTGACAGGATGAGAGGAAATGGCCTCAATTTGCACCAGGGACGTTTAAATCGGATATTAGGAAACAGGCTGCCCAGGGAAGTGGCAGGGTCTTAACACCTAGAAGTACTTAAAAGAAATGTAGATATGGCACTTAGGGACTTGATTTTGTGTTGGACTCGGCAGTGCTGGCTTAGCGGCTGGAACTCAAGATCTCAGAGATCTTTTCAAGCCTAAATGATTCTATGTAGTTAGTGCAGGGTATTTGTGTGAGTGTCACATATCGGAATCGACTACAGGCAGATTAAAAAAAATTACTGGATTGACTCTCATCCAAAAATATTGAAGTATTTGAGATTTTCAAGAAGAAAAAGTTTCTACATGTTGTTACAAGGTATTACAACTCTATCATTAAAAACCTTAGAGAAGGTAAGGGTATCTGCAAACCACTAAATGAAGGAAAAAGTATATCTATTTCATTTTGTACATCCTGATTTTGATAAGTCTGTAAGGATATCTTACTCATCACTTATTAATTCAGTCTTCTAAAGCTTTTTCATCTTCCTCTATCAGGGCAGGTGCCTGGGAATATTAAGAGTCTTTTATGTGAGTACTATGTTAGATCTCACTGGAAAAGAGATGAGA
This sequence comes from Calyptomena viridis, assembly GCA_013390005.1. NCBI lineage: Eukaryota > Metazoa > Chordata > Aves > Passeriformes > Eurylaimidae > Calyptomena > Calyptomena viridis. The sequence goes on along the minus strand of WEIV01027565.1, from coordinate 52,813 downwards.
ACAGCACCTTTGAATTGTCAGAATTTGACTCTGTGATAAAGCCCCTTCAATCTATGAGACAATTGCTTAACCAAGCATACTTTGAAAGTGCATCATCAAGATGCAAGCTTCTAAACTGTTGTGTAATAATAATTATATGTTACAGTAAAAATCATTTAGAAAGTTTGGGGGTAATCATTGTATCATGGAATTAGTCTGATTCCTGACCATAGCATTTTGGGGAGTTTTACATGGATTCTTTAATTATATAGCAATATAAATTAGTTACATTCTCACTAATAAATGGAAAAAAAAAAAAAAAACAAACCCAGAACAGTTTTAAAAACCAAACCCAATTCTTCCCATGATGGCTCTAGTAATCTGGAAAATAGAATATATTTTCACACATAGTTGCTAAAGCCTTATAGACTCGTAGGGGTTCAGGAGACTATTCTGGCTACATCTGATTGTGAGCTGAGAAAATATCTCAAATGTTTATGTCTTTATCCTTCCTTCCTAATAGACAGGAACTTTTATTCTATGTGTTTGCAGATCCTTTAAGTAGAATTACTTTCTTTTCACCGCCACAAAGCAGTTCTCTTTTATTACCCCATCTTATTGGTCTATAACCAGTGATTACCCAGATCCAGCTAGATGTTTTGTCTACTAGTTCTCATACCCTATGGTATGAAATGTGGACCACATTTCACGAGATCAGCAGAGGAATAGGTAATGATAACCATGTGCAATGTCAGCTTTTGGAAAGGGAGCCTTTGAGGGCTCTTAGTCAGAGGGAGACATGCAAAATGCCAAATGGAAGTTGATTGCTACACTGGCTACATGACTCCATGTTTACTCATTCCTACCTGTCTGTAGACCAACAACCAACAAATGTCCCAAGTATTTTAGGCATTCAGTGAGGGATTTGGTGTAAACTGCATCCCCAGTAGAGCTCAAAGGAACTCTCATACTAAGACTCCTGATAACTTCCACAGAAAAAGTAATTCTTACTTTTTCATATACCAACTGTGAGAACAAACCTTTCTTTGCTTAGCCTTTCAATCAGGAGTGTGTGTTACTCACGAATTTCACCATTACTGAGTTTGCAATGTACCTTTTTCTTGAAAACTTACTGAAATACTTCTTTGATTCATCAGGGACAAAAATACACGTAAGCAGCAGAGTGTGCCAAAGGCAGGGACAGTGAGAGAGAGAAGCAGACATTTGTGGTTCCAGATCTTAAAGTGCCCTTGAACATTAGGTTGACTGAGCAGCTGAAGCCAGAGCACTTTGCTGAGGATGATGTTGAACTTCACAAGGCGCTAATTATTAGGAAGAAATTTCTGTGAGTTTATGGTTGAAATTCAATAGCAATGAAGCTGTGAGATTGGACAGAGACTTTACTTCATTAAATATCACAAACTATGCAAGCCACCAAAATAGTGAGCGTTTCTGTTCATTTCCTCATGTACAGCAAAGCCTTTATATTTGGTTCTACCACATCCTAACACTGTGTGTCATTACCAATGACAAATGACAACTAAGTTTGTGACCCTTTTGTTTTTACACACTTCTTGCCACAGGAATGCCCAGACCTCAACAAGAATATCTACCTTACAACTGTAGGAAGAAACTGATGAGAAAAAGAGAACTGAAAGACCACATAGAATCCTATAAAGAATGGGCAAATTGCCCTCAGAATAAGAAGGGATCATTCATCTCTATCTGTATCTTGGTCTCAGCACACTGACCTATTTTTAAGCCAGATAGGTCTGTCCTGTAGCACCCACTTTCCAACCTGTCTCTCCGTACAGTAGGTCATAGCTCAAATTCACAGAGATGGTATTCATAGTATTACAGAAAGAGTTCAGACACTTGTGTTGGGATTGAATCAGAACAAGTAAACAGCAATAGAAAGAATGTGACTGTAGACTCCATAGAATAGATCCAGGCTACATTGCAGTGGGTGAAAAGTTTTCCTGGTCTGGTCCTGAGAGTAAGTTATTTATAAAGAGCATGTAAGGGGGGAATAAGGAAGGGCAGGTAAGCACTGATAATGGAAAGGTGTTACGGCTCATAGACAGTTCTCTGAGTTCACTGAGTCAATAAAATCATTAATCCTCTTATGTGAGAATTGTACATAAATACACACTTTTTCAGCAGGTGTAGAATTCCCTCCTCAAAGGGGTTTTTGGTGCAAATTGCTGTGGGACAGGCAACAGGTTAACATGTCACTCCTGTCTGAACACAGACACACCTGCAAAAATCCTCCTTTTCTTCCTCTCTGATCTCTCTTCATCCATGTTCCTGGATGATTTTCCTTTTTAGTTTGATCTCTCTCCTTTGCAATTTGCTACCGTGCACCTCCAAGACAGAACAAGTACAGATGCTAACAATAAAATCCACCAGGAACGAAAAACATTAAGGAAGTTCAGTGGCAGCCAAATTAATTTTTTTTCTTTGTCCAACTTTCCTGTTGTCTGTTTCCACCACTGCTGAAAACCCACAACACCCTGAGTAATATGAAATTACTATGGTAATACCACAGCATATTCTCTCAGGTGACAAGAGAGTAATAATAACACATGTCAAACAGACCACATTCTATTACCTGATCTCACCACGACTGGGGTAATACATGGTTGTCACTCCATACATTGCTGTGAAGGGCTATCTAATTTGTGCTGGGGCAAACAAAGCATTATTCTGGTCTAATATGAGAGCCTTTATGAAGGCTCTATGACTTCGGAAAAATATACTTTTTTACCATTCTTATAGACTTTATAAATAATGCTTGGAGCAGAAAAAAATGGAAAAACTAAATGCAAGGAAACATCGACTCTACTAAGGCTAACCTCGTCTCTGAATACAGGACCAATACTCTAACAGGAGAAGGGTGTCTGGAGGACGGTGGCTCTAAAAAAGCCTTGGGCACACCTCATAAACCCCTGAACTGGAACTCCCAGTATATTGACTCATAATATCTCTGTTTAGCACTGCTGTTCCTACAGACTCTGTCCAGTCCTGACATTAAAATTTCACAGCAGATGTTGAAAAATTAGAGGAGAGCATTCAAGTGATTAAAGGATGGAAAAGCTTACAGTGAAACTGTACTGTAAGTGTCTTCATGAGAGGGAAAAGCCTTTGGAGCTCAGACTACCACAATTAGCAAATGACTAGGCTAAGAAAGGACTTGTCCCCAGCTACCCATACAAGGAACAGAAATTTGCCACCCAGAGGAACTTCACACTAACCATCAAAATCCAACAAAATCAGATGGCTGAATGTTAATGCTAGACTCTGTCAGACTGAAAATGAGATAAATTTTTTTTAGAGGAATGGTATTTAATTGTCAGGGCACTTAAAAATGTTCTAGTGAATTTTGCATCATTTGACTTCTGCATGGTTTTTTTTCAAGATTGGAAGTTTTTTATTAGATAAGCTCTATTTCAAGTCACATAATTATCTGTGAAAACTTCTGGCAAGTCTGATGTTGTTATTGCTACAATCACTTGGTTTCGAAAATGGCAAGGGCCAGGAATTAAACTGTCATTGTGATATTTATAAGCGAAACACCTTAATCCTGTTGTTTGTCTAGTTTTAATTGCAACTGTTTTCTTTAGTTTCTGCAATTGCATTTATTATAAAACTGCTATATTTTTACCAGCTCTGGTATTTTCTACAGTGCAAAATAGATATCAGAAAACTGGCTTAAACTGCTATCTGCAAATTTCCTATCAAAGCAAATTTAAAGGAGTGCATTTTTTAATTTCACTGAAGTCATACCAAATTACAGGAAATGCTGTTGCAAGTTAGGTATGTTTAACACAGTGTCATGCAAGATAAGTAGAAATAAAATCATTAAATGAAACTTTTACCTCAGGGTTAATTTCTGTCATGAACTTGTTTAACTGTCTAAAGAATAGGAAAGATAGGAAAGAAAGGATAGTTGGATGTACTTTAGAAGCAAGCATAACATATATTTTTAGATTAAGTAATCCAAAAGCACATTACTGGTATAATTCAATAACTTTATAATTATATACACAAGAGTTATCTGCTTAAAATGTCTCATGTGGTGAAATGCAAACACTTATTACTAAATTCATTACACATATTTTACAAAATCAACATGCATTTGTAGTAGCTTTTTCTTTACATTCACTTCTACAATTACTTAAACAATTGTGTCTGTACCTTAAGGGGCCAGTTCTGGTTCTATTCAAATAAAATTACCATTGGAACAGAAACAAATTAAACAAGTAAAGACACTGCGGGCCTCACACTATATTTACCTACCCAATGCCTGAGCTGAGTTCTGTGCAGCGTTTTAGCTTAGATGGGACTAAGATCAGCAGAAACTCCCCAGAACTCCTCAGAAACCACAGAACTGCCAAAAAATTGCCTTCATGCTGAAACCAAGCCAAATTATAAATGTACTTTAGGATTCTTGGTTAGGAACACAATCACCATCAGCATCCTCATCACTAAAAGCGACAGAAACACCATTACTGTAAAGCGTTTCCTAGTTCTGCAACACAAGCACTCTCAAGAGTATTGAGAAAGTCCACTCTTTCGCCCCTTGTCTTACTGAACAGATGACCACTCTGTCGACAAAAGTAGCAAATTGAGGACCAGGAATATCATTAGATACATCATAATAAAAAAAGATCCTCAGGATCTGGCCCCACTCAAACATAAACACAAGAGAAATATTTAAGCAGAAGTTGCAGGTTCAAACTAGGAAACCAGACCTCTTTATGGTAACATTAAAAAGCCTTTTGATCAAATGACCTTAGCTGCTTTTCCCAAGTGAGAAGGGAGAGGCTCAGTACAGGGGCCATGAGTCCAGGAGACAATTCTCTCTCCCTTTTTTTTTTTTTCAATTTTCACTGGTGTTATTTTAAAGGAAGTACATTTAAAAAAAATCCCAAACACCTTACCTCATTTAGCTGCAGGTTCTGGAGTGGAAATCCTTAACTGAGGCAATGGGAAAACTGTCTACAGAACAGTAGGTTGGGTAAGCACAGGTACTAGGCTATGTCAACTAAAGTCTCCCAGGAGTGAAGATAAATGGATGTGATACTAATTTTAAAACATTTTGCTGAACACTCAAGCAACCAATAGGGGAATTCCTTAGGTCACTTCCTGTTCATTTGATTGGATCTGCAACAACAACAACCAAGACGAGGTTGAGAGCGTTTGCATAAGGCCAGCTCAGTCCTAGGCATTCAAAGAGAACAGGTCTAACCGGGTTACACGCGTGGCTCCAGAACAAAAGAAAAACCTGGTAATGGATGAGGGATTGATTTCTTTGTAGTTGTTTTTTTAAGACCATCCCTTTTTTTTTTTATTGGAGGTTATTTCAGGTAGATAAGGAGATCATAATTAGAATCGAGAGAAACAAAAAGCAGGAATGTCCTAAATTAAAATTAGTCTGGAAATAACATTAGGAGATGCATTGTGTGGAAGAGCACTGTGCTGGCAGGGAGGTGAACTGGGTGAGCCCATACGATGCATTGAATTCTTTCTTTTATACCTTGAGAATCCTGCAAAATACATGACTCTTCAGAAGTGGGAGTTCATTGGTCTTTCAACTTCTCTCGGTATTTGGCAGAAAGTAAAAAACAAAATGTGGAAAAAAAATCATCAGTGTGTGTATATGGGGTTGAGTATGAAAGGTCAGCTACATGCAGGTTGGCAGGGCAGAGAACAACCAGATGTGTGCTCAGTCCAAAGTTTCCTTGACCATGTGTGAGTTATTCCTCCAGCCTGCAACCATGAACTGGAGCAGGAAAAAAAGGTGCCTTAATGGAAATATGAAGCCTCATCTGTTTCTCATTATTTCACGAATCAGAAAAGACACCTAACATGGAAACAGTCAAAAATGCAGTAATGTAGAAAGGTTCTGAGATTTTGTCAATTTGTATGCATAAAACACATGAAGTGCTAAATATCATTATACAGTGATTGTTCAGTGGTCTGTGAGAAGTGAATTTTCTAGTCTGTGCTCATTTTTAGTCCCAATTTTCATCATAAATCTTCCCCCTGACAGATGCGGACAAGTGTGCTCAGTGCTAGATTTAACAAGAACAGGGAATGAATTGTCCTTCAGCATCCAGAGATACTATTAATTATTAATCAAGGCTCATTGTCAACGTAGGGGAAATATTTCACAAACATTATTTATGCTGAACCTGATTTCAAGATACATAATGGATCTCAGACTCAAGGAATGTCACCTTTGTTCCTATCACCCACACTAACACAAATTAAAAATAACTTGCTTTTGTTGACATAGATGAGGTGCACCTGTGCACAAGTGTTTCTTAGCAAGAGTCAATCATTTTTCACCCAGGCTAGAGTCAAGTTCCGTGGCTTCTCTCATTGATTCTCACCTATCAAAGAAAGTTGTCCTTGAGGAAGAAGGAAGGCTGTAGATGTACATCTTGGAGAGCAGTAATGTCTTGTAGTTACAACACCAAGGGTTAAGGTCGTCATAGCAAACAGCTAGGCACTGGTTTGGAGTTTTGATAAGCAGGCCTAGCACCTGTAAGATTTCTCTAAGCATTCGTGTCACTGAGTCTAAGTATTTGCATACTAGTTCATGTCTTGGTGAGTATTTGTACTAAAGCTTTCATCATCAAGATAATGACTTAGCATCATATCAGCATGAATGATCCATCAAGAGCAGGAGAACAGGAAAAAGCTAAGAACTAGAAAGCAATGAAGACCACTTGCCTTCCCAGGAAGGATATCTTTAACAAGAAACCCGCATTTTACATTGTCCAACTGAGCAAAACATGGGAAATTGAAATACATCTCATCCCTATGCACCACAGGAGAATGTGACCACTGAATCTCAACATAGACAGGGAAATCAGAATTTTCCTACTGTTAGAAAGGACATCAACAAAAGCAGAAGAAAAATGGTTCAAATATGGTACCAAGACTGGTATGTCACTTTCTGTTTGTGTGCCTGTTAGCCTTTTCTGTTTCAGCTCCTAAGGGCAGAGACAGCTTTGGTTGCTAAGATGCAGGATACTTCCAGACAGACAAAAAAAGCACAATGTACCAACAGGTCTGGACAAGGTGAAGCTAGTTTGGTCGGCACACCAGCATGCATTATTTATTACTGTGCTATTTTCAAAGGCAGAGTGCCACACAGGGTGGTGGCTCCCTAAATTTACTGCCCTACCTAGCCAACTATGTTGCCCCCATGCTCCCAAGTATGCTTATTGACACTTACATGTGGTTCAGCTCAGAGAGGATTACAGGTGGCTTTTGGAGACAGGCAGACCTTTCCCTCTGCATATCCTTCTTCAGCACTGCAGTCAGAAAATTAACATGAATTTGGTCCCCACACAATTCTAGGTGGCAGCGAAAACATTCAAAACTTTATAACTAGGAACTAGAAGGCCACATTCATAGTATGGCCAAAGTGTCAGTACAGATTCCCAGAATTAATTTAATTATAGCCATCAAGCATCAAGGAAATCACCTAAATCTGTCTAGATTCTTAAATTGGCGTCTGTTACTGTAATGTCTGACACTTGATGAAAACAGAGAATAAATGTATGGTAATTTCTACTTTTTCATTAATATTAATCTCTACTTCATTTGTTAAATTCCAGTGGAATAAAAGAAGATGAGTACAAGAAGCTGATACGTAGTTTAGACTTGCCAAACAATTTGAGAATTCAGGGCATGATATTCTTGCCTTCATTCTGCTGCAGCAAAATCAGAAGTGATTCATAAATCTTGGTGTAAAATAATACACTTTCTGTAAAAACATCACTAAATACGCCAGAAGGAGTAGGATGGATGCTATTTCCAAGTTGTGTTCTATGTTATGGGCAAGCATGACCTATTACTAAGGTTGCCCATTACCTGGGCTTGCAGAACCTTGTCATTTATTCGTCAGAGTTTGCCAAGTTTTTGCCCTTAGCTGTTGGACTAAATTGAAATTTTCCATCATGGACAATTGCTTTGCAACAAAATTTTGAATAATTTTCATCCATAATAGTATATGTTTTTCCAACAAATTAAAAAAGACAGGGAAAATGCTGTTCTTTGTATTCATAGCAAGAAATATTACTGCCTTTTCTTTGGAAAGCTCAGGAAGATTTATGTTTGAAGCAAGGACTGGTTACAATGGGCTGTCAAGTTATGTGTGTACTATGTACTATTCCAAATAAAATCCAATCAAATTGTCCAGTTTAAAGCTCATCGTCAATTCACAGAATCAGTCAGGTTGTAAGGTACCACAGTAGGTCATCTGATCCAATCTTTCTGCTCAAGTAGAGCACATTGCACAGGATTGCTTCCAGATTGCTCCTGAGTATCTCCGGGGAGGGAGACTCCATACCCTCTCTGGGTAACCTATTCCAGTGCTCAGTCACCCACACAGTAAAGGATCCCTCCTCACAGTTGGTGAGACTTCCTGTGCATCAGTTTCTGCCCGTTGCCTCTTGTCCTATTGCTTGGCACCACTGAGAAGAGCCTGGCTCTATCCCCCTGACACCTTTCCTTCAGATACTTACATACATTGATGAGGGCCCCTCTCAGTTCTTAAGGCTAAACAGGCCCAGCTCCCTCAGCCTGTCCTTGTAAGTGAAATGCTCCCGTTGCCCAATCATCTTTATATCTGTACACTGAACCTGTGTCAGGAGCTTCATTTCTTTCTTGCCCAAAATTGGACAAAGCAGTTTAGATGAGGCCTCACCAGGATTGAGCAGAGGGGTAGGATCATCTCCCTTGACATGCTGGCAATGCCCTTCCTAATGCACCTCAGGATACCATTGGCCTTCTTGGCCACAAGAGCACACAGCTGGCTCATGGACAGTTTGGACACCATGACACCCAGCTCCTTCTCCACAGAGCTGCTTTCCAGCAGGTTAGTCCCCAGTCTGTACTGGTATATGGGGTTATTCCTCCCCAGGTGCAGGACCCTGCATTTGCCTTTGTTGAGTGTCAGACAATTCTGCTCTACCCATCTCTCCAAGCTGCCAAGGTCCTTCTGAAGGGCTGCACAGCCACTGCTCCTACTGTGTGTTGTCAGTAAACTTGCTGAGGAGGCCCAGTTCTGAACCCTGAGGGACACCATTAGTGACAGACCTCCATCTAGACCCTGTGTGATCATGACCGTCTGGGACCTGCTGTTCAGTCAGTTCTCAATCCACTTCACTGTCCACTCATCCATTCCACACTTCCAGAGTTGGCCCATGGGGATATAATGAGAAACGGTGTTGAAAGCCTTGCTGAAGTCCAGGTAGACAAAATCCACTGCTCTCCCCTCAAATCATAGTCCACATAATGGATTCTATGATGAAGAGCTGCATTCCCTGCAGCTCCTTCTGCAGTGAGTGTTCTCTATTTCCTGGCTTCACAGGACTTTCTTAGCAGCTGACAAAGGCTGTTCCTATGTGTCTGCCAACCTGAAAAAGCAAATTTTCCAGTGAGTTCCCGTTTGGTCTAGCAGCTACTCTCAGTACAACTGGCAGAGGGGAGCCAAAAGTTTTATTCATGGGGTTAACCTACACACCTATCTTTGAACATCACTTATTCTAAACCTAGAAACTGCACACAGGAAACAAAACTAAAAGAATATTATTAACATTTTGACAGGTTAGGAGGTACAGTACTTAAGACACAGACAAGAGGGTACTCATTCAAAGAGAAGCCAGCCAATACTATGCATACAGGGAGTGGCCCTGAGCTGTATTTGCCACACATGAATCAAACTTGCGCTGAAAACTTCTATTCATTTCCTCATGAGTTCTTTTATAGTGTTCATCCTCATGGTATTTGAGGTATTATAGTAACACATGTATTTATAATGTAAATAAACATTTAATATATGTACATTAGTGTATTACATTATATTAATGCATTAGGACTAATACTATAGTATTAGCACAAAAACATTTATTGATCTTTATGCTTCCCTAGTGGTGTGAGAAGGCAATAATTTATTGCCCCTATTTTAATGGGGAATCCTAAAAAAGATCAAGACAAAGGTGTTTATTAATTCAAGGTATCCATCCTGAGATGCTTAAGCACCATGTGTTTAGAGCACTTAGTATTCTGTAGTTATGTAAAGTACTGAAAGCACAGCTATCATTCGTTCTCATTTCGCATCTTAGCACTTAGCAGTTCTAAGTGCAGTTCTAAGAGCAGCTCAGACTCCTTTTCTCCCAGTAAAGAAAGAACAAATTGATTTTTTTAAAAAATATATGCAAACAGTAGCATCAGTTTAGAAACCAGCATAAGCATTTTGTCTGCATTTTTCCAAACATATTCAATCTCATGCAAAAGTCCATTATAGTTTTGCTGATCACCTTCTGGATAAATTATAAGTAAAGGCAGCAATGACGAGAAGCTTGGCAATGGGCACAAAAGAATACGAGCTTTGTAGCCAATTCTATGAAGATTCAGCTTTTAAACCAATACAACTACGTATGTTAGTATTTCTTCAGCTTATTCACATCCATCTCAGTCATCAAACAGACCCTAATTTTCTGTAAACTGGATCCGATTAACTGAAAACAATTGAGTAAAAAAGCTCTTTGGTTCTATATGCTCTCCTCAGGAAAACATGATGCCCTGAAAATGCAGATATTCTTCAAAAGGCATACTGGACAACCTGATGAACAAAGGGATAAAAGCAAACCCCTCCAAATTCCCTTCCAGAAAGACATCTGTCAACCAGAAAGCAGCACTTAAGCACCACTTTTGTTCCTGGAGAGGAGCCCCCTATCTTGAACTTTTCATGTCATTTTCACAAGCCTTGCTGCAAGAGCTGGATCTTGTCTTGAAAATATTGCAGTAGTTTCTCTCATCATGGCAGTCTAAAGGTAAAGAAAAGGCAAAATCAAGTATGGATCTGTTAATTTAATGGCTTGCAGAGAAAAAGCTATGTGAGAATCTTTACAAGGATCACTGCAAAACTGTCCATGCTCTGAGAGAGAGATTCACAGGGAAAAAAATATAGACATCTGCACTGAGAAACAGAATGGGGATGATGTAGAAAGGAAAAAAAAAAAAGAAAAAAAGAAGAAAATTATAAATAACATGTTAAGCAGTTGAGGGAAAAGATAAGGGTAACATGGCTAAAATGTGTGGCAAATGTGAATTGCTTACACAAACACTGAAAGAAAGAAATGTAAATCCTGGAGACAATACAGGCCTATAATTAATTGTCTTAGTCTCTGTATTGTGCAGATCAAACCAACTAAATGTAACAGAGTTCCACAAGCTGTTGGGTATAAACTTGTATGAGAAATGGGGAAAGTAAGATTAATAGTAACAAATAATGTCTGTGTCAAATAAAAAGAGATGCAGCACTGAGGAGACCATTAAATCCAGTGCAGGATCAATTATGCTTTTCTTCTGTTAAAAAGTTTGTAAGGAGTCAACACTACCAATCGGTAAGAAACTACTTATAAGATTACTTTTTGCCCATATGAACTGACAGTTCCATAGATTTCTGTGAGGTCTTGACAATGTATATCTAATAGCATTTTTTTAAAATAACAGTGTATATTGCCTTTTCAGGACTCCGTAAAATTTAATTTATTATGAGGCTATACTGACTGTGCAATGATCACTCAGAGGAAAATCTTCATGACTATGCAATAGTGGGTATTAAACAACAAACAAAATGACCTAATGGGTCTTTTCTATCTGTTGTGGCTTGAATCTCTCAGCAAACACTTTGATGCTGCCAGAACCAAAGCAAAATCATGAGAACATAAAAATGCAAGCACAAAGTAACACACAAAGATTAAAAAAAAAAAGGAGCACAGATAGAGTGAGCTAAACTTTTAGTAGGGCTCAAATGCTTCTCCTGTTACACTCATGAACCAGGACATGATAAAACCATAGGGGCCAGGAGAGGCACAACCATTCCTGAGCATTGCACCTCTCACTCCCTATATCTGGTGAATATAGAAATAGGTTTATGCTAGGACTACAGAGATAGGAACTGGAGTGCAGCTATAGAACTTAGAAGAGGTCTTGGATACCTCATCATCGTACTACGAATATAAGAGAAGTGGGGATAAGCACTGTAAATTGGCTGGACAAGGGTTCAAATTCATTACTGCACTTAGGTCCTTACTGGTGACTGTATTGCATCACTGCATTTGATATGTGGCATATATCAAATATTTTAGGAAACCTACAAATAAGTAAATGGCTCCCAGATGCCAAATTTTGATTCTTATGATGTAGTGTGTCCTACAAAATTAAACTTTTTCTGTTTTAAGGGTGCAGATTCCCTAAGAGGTCCCTGAGGTCTTCGTAAATCTAAATGGTTTGAACATTCCCAAACTTAAAAGCTGTTCAGAGAAGAGGATTTGGGTTGAGCTAATCTCCAGAAAAGACCTACCAGGAGCATTCATGATTTCTGCTGTGTGCTGGTAAAGCAGAAAATTAAAAAGTAAGGACAGCAGGACACTAAAAGAAGAGATCAAGGAGCTAATAAAATGGGAATGAAAAGGGATAGCAGGGCCAGTTATGTGAAAAAATTATTCATACTGTAATTGGCTACTTTCAAGGCAGTCATCCTTGTAATCCATACAGCATGGGGAAATGAAATAGAGATGAGAAGTCAGGGGCAACCTTGGACACAAATACCTTTGCCCAGATTTAGATCAAAAGCAGTTTAAGGACAGGATGGTACAACACACATCCTAACTGAGAATACAGAGATAGACATACTGAGAAGCAGAGCGTCTGACTGAGAGATCATGAATTTGATTAGTTATGAGGGATCTATGGTAGCAGTGCTACTCCTCTAGATTGCTCAAGTAGGGATACACCAGAGAGCCATGGCAGCATAAATATGTGGGTGGACAAGACATTCAATGTGACCTTCTCACTCCTCATGCCATTGAGGAGTTGTAGGATCTGTATGAGTGCATTTTCATGAATGTCTGTGTGTGTGGGTGAGTATTGCAGGACTGAATGACTGAGGAGAGGATAAACTGAGAAACTTTACATTCATGTATCTATCTTGGTGCATAAATTTGAGCTGAGTGCATTCAAAAGAGTACAGTCATGTATTTGGGAAAGGCTATTTAAGAAGACTCCAAGATTTCAGCATTTAGAGTCAGGGAATGCAGACATCTACCATAAGGAAAAGTTGGAATAGCTTCACAGAAATTAATCAAGAGGGGTCTAAAAACTGCATAGGTACAAAGGACAATAAAAACCCAGCCCTTCATGGTTTGAGTTAGCCTTAGGAATCATACCAGAACTGATCTTTTGAGGGCATCTCAAAGCAAGCAGCTACCTGCAAGATAGCATGAGGTGTGAACAACACATAGGCTAACTTCCAATCTTTGCGATTATGAGAGGATATCCTTTGCCAACATCTGAGTAGGGGAGCGAGGGTTAACCCTTGAACATAGCTGTGGCAGGCAAATCTTTCCAAACCAGTTTATCCCAGCTCCAGTATCTACACAATGTTCAGTGCCTGTGAGATGCAAATATCAAGTTTATGATTAACTGTGTTAAAATTCCATGGAACTGCAAGTACTTTTATTTGTTTGTATAATGAAATTGAAACAATACACCCTTTCCTTACTATACTTTCACTTTGATACCAGTTAAAAGGAAATCTTTCAGTAGATATATTCCATATCCTTATATGTCCCAAGAGTTTTATTCGTATTCCTTAGTTGAATATACCAGTACACTATCTGCCAGGGAATATGCATGTTCAATGCATGCCTGACCAGGAGAAATATCGTTCTAAGGGAGATGGGGGATAAACTAAACAAATATTTAACACTGACCTCAGAGAAAGTCAGCTGGTTCCCACTACAAAATGTGCATCAGGGAGCAGAGACTTTTGTTAAACAGGACTGAAATGGGACTTCAGTGGCCTGGGTTATTCCTCTGGTTCTGTCAGAGTCTTTCAGCAATTTGCCTCTCAAGATCTCTCTAGTCTATGATGCTAATGAGGCTACTCTTCTTGAAACACATAACACTATAAAGATGAATGCATTCCCGTTTGTGAGGCATTCCAAGTTTCAACAGATATGTCTAGATATGAAAACTCTACAGAGTCAGCTAGGGACCCTGTAAAGGAAAGTCTTGGACACACCAGGCTATTCTACTAGCACTTACGCTAATTAAACTTGAGGGACACAGAAGTTCAGCCTTTGTCCTTAGAGTTCTGCTGCATTAGTCTTTGAGAAGGGCTGTCCATGTCTGATGGCCTTAATATTATCCAGATGTCTTTTACTGTGCAGAGATTTTATTTTTGTAATCCTTATATCTGGCATGTTGTTCCCAGATTAAATTGTGTGTATATCACTTTTACCAGGACAAGGGGACAATGTAATTCAGCTCTGTGGCACTTTGCAGTGAGCAGCTGCATCTGCCTTTTACAGACTAGGCTACTAAATCATGAAAAGGGACCATTGTGGAAAGAACCAATTGTGGAAAAGGAACAGCATCACAGGCACTGCAGTGAGGCACACTGGCATGAAGCTGGCATCTCATCACCCCTGTACAGGGTTACTATGCAACATCGCATTAGTCAGAATTAATTACTTGATTTATTTAGAAAGAAAAACCTTCTCCCAGGTTTCTCCCATGCCCTTTCTGAAATGGCTTTTAGCAGCTGGCATGGTGCATCTGTGGGAGGAAGGAATGAGAAGAATTGTAGTGACTTTACTAGGATTTATTCTGTGGCTTGCAAATGGGGCTCAGTGACCCACAGCAACACAACCCTGAATTTCAAAGAAGTGAGTCTTTCCTTGAACCGCTCCCTAAGAGAGCAAAACCTTGGAGCTGGAGTTGTGATCTTCAGGAAACTTCATCGCTGGTCTCATGCCCTGCAGGAAATCTTTCTATTACATGCAGACATATTAACAGGCAGCAATACCTGTTGCAATCATCCTAGTGGTGGGAATCAGTCCCCTCAAAAGAGTGAAGAGAACTGATTAAGCAGACAGGTGGCTTTCCCATGCGCCTCCACACACATAAGCACATTGCAGAAACGCCTCTCAAGACCATACCCGAAAGAAACATCTATGGAGCTGCTAAATCTGGAGGAAAGACTGGACCCAACCTTTAAGTCAATTTCTGTTCTGGGAGACTGCACTGTTGCTACTAAAATGAATTGGATATTCTGTCATTACTGCCAGTTACACAACTTAGTTACAGGTCTTAATGATCTAATTAATGGTGACAGGCATGAGATATGTAAATCTGAGTATTCTTGTGTATGGACAGAAAGTGTACAAAATCATGTTCTGGGATCACAACACAGATACACAGGAAGGTGTGTTAGTATGCACAAAACTTACAAAAGAAGAAAAGAAGAAGAAATTGAAAGAGAGAGAGAGAGGGAAAACCAAGGGAATGAAGGAGTTTCAACTTATGGACTGTATAGGAAATGGTACAGTCACTTTGTACATTCCTTTTCTTCACTATACACTTGGATGTATTTATATGATTTTTATACTTAGAGATGACTTCCCATGGTCCATTCAGATCTTACCCATTCTGCGATTTCCTAGAACAGTTCAGGCTAGAAGTGACCTCAGCAGGTGTCTAGTTTAACCTCCTGTTCAAACCACAGTCGGGTAAGTGATCAGATCATGTTGCTACAGGCTTTAGGGTTTTTTTGTCCCTCCAGATCAGTTCCTTGAGCAATCAGGTGTATTCCATGAATTAAAACTATTACAACTACCATTGTAACTAGTCTATCATCTAGACTAGTTTTAAGTGTTCCTCAGAATGGCACTCGTACCTCTTGCTTTACAAGACTAGTCAATGATATATCACATTCTGGCAAGAAGCTTATCCTAGTCATCTGGCTCAGTTTTGACCTTCTCATGTTCAGCCATATATTCTAGTTATAATCCACTGTTGCATTCCTCTCACTGTGACATTTAATCTTCTAAACTGTAAATCATATCTCTTTTCACACCTCCAGTAATGCTGTATTGTAGAGGCATTGAGGCGCCAAGGCACCGTGAAATCCACTGTCCATAAGTGTACAAGTTAAAAGAAAGCAGCTACCTGTTAGTGTGCAATTGTGTGTAGCAAAAAAATAACAGAAGCAAATTCCTCTGAAAAATGATGGTTAATTATATGTGAGTCTAACCATTGTTAAATATTACCTTCAGCATTTTTCTCCTCATAGCACAGTTGCATAAAACAAACTCCATTCCCAGTACCAGGTCTAATCCCTGAAAAATCAGTGNGAAATTTGTCTGAATAGAAGTGGCCATTTGCAATATTTAAAAGTGAATGAGAGCTAAAAGCTGTTCCGTGTTCTGGTGTAGAGAGCCCAGAGCTGATAGG
>WEIV01027565.1:0-35229 GCA_013390005.1 Calyptomena viridis | reverse complement strand
ACTCTCCTTCACAGTCATGGATTTCACAACCTGATTGACTGGGAGCAGAGGAAGAAGCCCGAAGAGCAGAGAAATGCTCTGTGATACTCAGTTCAACCCTGCGGCAGCTGAACTCTTTAATGCTGCATTTACCTATTTAAAATCAGCTCCTCTTAACTAATATGCAGTGGTGTCACTGCAAATAGCTACATCACCTGGCATTTTTCAAATTGTTTCAACTGCAAATTTTATAGACAGATGAGTCCCTTGGACAGAGCTATGAAAATAACAAATCTCTTAAACGAAAGGACAATAAATCATGACTCAGGTGACTCAATCCCTGCATAGAGGATGGAAAATGAAAGGGTAAGCCCTTGAATGAGAACTGACTGAGACCTGAGTGAGACCAGTTACTGAGATAATTAGCTAAAGTCTTTTCATTTGTACATTAATGAACCAGAAGATCAAAGACATTGGCTAAGCCTATAACCACGACTGCAACATTGTCTTGCTATGCAATAATGAACTCATTATTAGCTGCTTTCATAAATTACATGTGGTAGACTATTTTATTTTTAATACTGTATATAAAGCACAAAAACAACTACAATGTTATTTTAGAAAATTTTAATTGCTAAGCATGCACTTTCATATAATAAGCACATTCTTACTTTCAGCTGATTGCTGCTACCAATTCTGTCCTTCTACTGTAAATTTCCTGACAGGTGGCAAACCTTTTCTTATTTTGTGGAAGAAAGGGCAAATAGGTGACCAAATGACCAAAGTGGACTTCAAGAAAAATCTGAAAAATCTACCTCAGAAGTAGGAAAAACAGATTAGCATGCTAAGACTACGTAAGGTTGAGAAAAATAAATAGTCTAACGCTCAACCTCACACCACATTATTGTGCCAGTGTGTTTCTGCCATTTATCATATTAGGGACAGGTATGCCTGGATTCATGATCACAGAGTCAATATTTAGCTTGGACAATTGTGCATTTAAGGCTCTGGGGTTCATCTTAGGAAATCTGGAGTGTATTTCTCCTACTATTGTAGACTTTCTGCAACACTATAAGCAGGTTATATGATATTTATCTTTCAGGTCCAGAGATGTAAAATATTGTATCATTTTACACAGATACTGGGAGAATAAATGTATAAATGTTCACAATCTGTGCTTGAGAAAAGCTTACAAATACACATGCAATTGAAACTTCCAGATAAAATCACTGCAGTTCATGAAGAAAGTTGTTGACTGTAACTGTTACTGTTGGCAATAAGACATGATATGGAGAAAAGCCTTGTCACAAATGGACAAGTTATTATGTGAGCATGTTAGTAAATGCTCCTGTCTAAAATGGTGTCAGAAAGAAGAGTATTTTATTTGTAGGCAAAGTTTCTGATGCAAAAAAAGATATATTCCCATTTATTTATGACCCACTCAGAAGATCTGATGCTGCTGGGGAGAAGTTTAAGCTTAGGCATTAAGTTACTACAGCAATAGAAAGCAATTATTCACTGTTCTGGGACCTAGGGTAAATGTAACACATTGATTGCCATCCATTCCCCTACTCCCTCCTCCCCACCCCCTAAATTTTTTACTTAATGATTTACCTTCAAAACGATTACCTGATGATTCACAACTCAGATGAAAATAAGGGTGAGTGAAATCCCAACATCGAACAGTTTATTCAAAAACCCTTTTTGCCTGGAAATAATCCACAAGGTAACATTTTTCCATGTGTTTCATTAATCTGAATTGCTCTGCAAACTTTTGTCAACCCCCACAGTTCTCACCGAGTATTCACCAAAGCTATTGTTTCCAACATGACTATTCATAATACCTTATTCATCCTGTGACCTCAGTAACATGTTATGGGTGTTTTTCTCCGTAACTGGATGACTTGAGAACCCACAAAGAACTAAGACGGCTGCAGGAACACTTCCACTGAAAATATTCGTGCATGTCAGAGCATGTCATTGCAGAGGTGCAGCTAGATGGATGTTTATGGCTTGTCCCTGTTTCACAAACACTGTAGTAAACAAAATGGCAAGCCAAACGCAAAGACCAGCAAGTACAGTCCCAGGTTGTTATTAAAAATATACATTCCCAAAGCACTTTGAATGACTTCAAAGTTCCCTTGAGAAAGACATGGAGAAACTCATCATTGCTTCACTAATGCAGGATCTATACGGTACAGTTTTGTTGGCTCTTCTTATGTCCTAGAGAGAAAAAAGGATGTGGCTGAGAGACCTTCAGCTAGATGCATTTCTCCAGGAAATGCTCACAGCCTCTGAAAAGGGTGCGTCAGCCATAGCAGCTACAATGTCACAGTGGGTGCCAAGAGGCACTGTCACTGCCAGTGCTGCAGAGTGCCTCATACTTTGACTTTGGAAATTTTTCAAGAGGATTTTAGTGATGAATGAGACCTTGGTCTAGACATCGGGCTCTTTTTGGTAAACAGTGTTTATTAAGCGTCTATGAAGAGAAACAAGGAGCAAAAAAAGAGCCTCTAACATCCAACACTCAAATCTAAATGCAGGGGGCAAAATCAGAAGACATGTGCCATCAGCTTTAAGGACAATAGATAGTGCCAGCCCAGGAATCGATACCACAGGTCCATGCCAGGAGCAGTGCCCATCTGAGCTGTAGAGTTGGAGGCTTTCTGAAAAGTGCATTCTTCTTTTGTCACTGCAATTCTGATAAACTCTGAATCACAGCAGTTCCTTGGTAACCCTTGGAAGGCAGAGTCCTCTCCTTCCTCAGAGAGTCCTGCTTCACCTCACTCCAGCACTAGCTTTTGAAGCCTGCTAATTTCAGAATTGAGATAGAACAAAGATATTAGATTAACCTACCATTCTGTTTGTCAGTGCAAGACTATCTTCATTATATTGAGTCTATGAACTATCAAAAGCAGTTTCACCTCATAAGTTTTAGCTGATTAAATATTGCTAGTGCTAATGCTAAACATCAAGAGTCCAAATTGTTCCAGACCAGCAACAGAGCTATGCTTCCACTGCCCCCGGTTGGCTGGTGTAGGGAGGACTCAGGATCTCTAGACTTGTCCCAAATCTCTTCTGCCTGCCCATGCCTGAGATTGGTAATGAGAAAGCTATTCATTCCTTTAGTCTCAACACAAAGCATTGTATTAGCTTGCTGTCACTTTGAGTGCTAGCTTATCTCTCTCCACCTGTAATTAAAATATCTAAGGAAGGGCAGCATAGTCTTTAACTTCGCGCCTGTCTTGAGATAAAAACACTTTTTGTTGGATTAACTCTTCTGCACACACACTGTACAATTTGCATTCCTGTCTCACAAACAAGTATTTCCTGCAGCCCTATTGTCCCATCAGAATTGTGACTGTTTCCAAATCAATGTTTCCACTGACCAGTCAATAGTCAGCTTGTCCTCTGGCAAAAGTCATTCCCAGAAACATGTGAATCAAGCAGCTCTAAATGGAAAAGAAGGAATACATTTAGCCACAAATACTATGAAGTTTCTTTCTCTTGTGTAGTAGATCTGACGAGAGCTTGAATTCTCCTAATAATTTTCCTTCTCCTGTAAATGCATTCTACTATTAAGGTAGCTGGAGAGTGAAGATGAGAACATTCTTATTAATTGTTTGTAAAATGAGGGCAAACTTCTAGGTAGAAAAAGACCAAGCTAAAATATACTTTCCAGTCCATACTAGCAAATTGATTTTGAACCATAACATGTACAGTCATTTATCCTTGAAGTATTTGTCACAAACACATGCAATGGCTCTACCACAATGATCACAAAAGTGGGAGTGTATTTTTGCCCTCTTTTTTCTTTAAGAGTGGATCTGTCCATGAAGGTTCCAGTGTCTAGGCATTTGAAAAACCAAGACATACAGGCCTCACAACAGATCAAATGATCCAAAGCATCACTTAAACATCAAGGAAAACTAAGCTCAGGATGAATCTCAAGGTCTGTGCAATTGGACACCATTACTGCAAATGATGAAGAAGCTATTCTAGGACTTAGCTTCTTGACAGTGAGTAAATTACAATTTTTTTGCTATTAAAATTAAATATCTACAATTGCAAATAAGTACGGCAAACAGGTAATGAAAAAAACCCAAACATGTAATTTTATTTTTTTAAAGGAAATTAAAATTATTCACAGTTGAAAATATTTTTATTCCACTAAAAGCTGAGGGGAAAGGGAAAGAAGTAGAAAGGAATTTTAGTTCACATTTCTAGAAAAAGTTCTGGTTTTAAGATGGCCCTTGATCTGTGGATGGAAGGATCTATGTGAACTAGCAACCTTCAACAGGAGAGAATAGGACTCAACAGCTAGAACTCTTAGGTTTGTTGTAGTCATCTGGTCTCAACAGGGTTTTCTTTAACTATTTTATTTCTCTTTTAAATCATCTGTTGTTACAGAGTCCCTAAAATACATTGTAGACTTGCAAGCTAAAGTTCCTGCATACCTATTCAACTGTGACTCACTGTGCAGCTTGGGCAAGTGTCTGTCTTATTTCATGAAGAGGTGAATGGGGGAGTAACAGTTCTCAGTCTCATAAATCACTTCAAGAACTTCCTATGAAAAGGCGTAACTCTGTCACTACAATTTCTTACCTGCCTCCTTCCTAGCCCGGTAACATAGTAACAGCAAAGCACAAAAGTCCTGCAGAAAAGCAGCTCCTATTGCTCAACATGTATTTATATCAGACGTTGGAACCCCTACCCATCTCTTCCTGACACTGGTTTAATCATTGAGACACCTAGTAAGTGTATCTCCTCAACACAATCAATAATGCACCATCACTGGGGAGTAGGGTGGGGATTGACAACAATCTAAATATATGGAGAGAGAAAGAAATAAAAGGAAAATATATGCTCAATCATTTGGGGAGTTTTTATTAGGAGATCCATGAAAAAAGAAGAGGTGAGGGCTATGGAGAGCTATGAGCAGGTTGAGAATCCTAATGGCTGAAGGATACAACTGCAGCTAGATCTGTAGTGACCACTAAGCATCCAGTGGCTGGAGGCTTGTAAGTTCCCAGGAACATTATTTGTGGGTCAGTGCCTTCACTATTCTGTGTGATATCACTCCATATACCTAAAACGACAGAGAAAATGTCATGGGACATTGTGTTAACTTTTTATACTTTTCAGAGCTTTTAGTAGAGATAAAAATGCCTTTGAAACACCTTTTACTGGCTGTCTTCCTGGTACTAGATAAAGTGGAAGTTACAAGAGATCTCTGGTGACCTGCTCTGGGTGATCCAAAGTGCTCTGGCTGATGCAAGATCAGTCCACAGCAGGGAACGAACAACCCAGTGTCAAGCTGAGTGCAGCAAGTGCTCTGGAAAACATGGGATGTAGACCCATAAAATCAGTATTGTTTCCTGCTTGATTCAGCCTTCAATTTGGTATGTCATCCACTTGTTTACACTGATACAGACCTAGTCTGGAGAAACCCATATGCGATTTCCAAAGAGCTAACACATTCCATCACAGGTCATAATCCCACGCTTGATGAATACATCATGGCCTCTAACAGTCATCCTGGTGTGTGGAATTGCACAGAAGATAACTCATTTCTTGGTTTGCTTGTCTCAGGCAGTGCCATAAAGGTGAATATGTATGGTGTAGTATTGGACTGTACTGACGCATTGTGATTGGACTCAGCTGCAATATCACAGTTTCCTAATGCATAAGGTTTTGAAGAATCGAACAGACCCCAAACATCCTGTAAAGCAGCCGTGCACAGCCACAGGTCAGACCTGTGAAAGCAGCGCTGGTCAGAGGCGGTCACCCAGTGCAATGTATCCAGGCACACAGTGTGGGTAGAGACAGACAAAGAGGTGCAGAGAGCTGGGAATAGAAATACGGCTGGGTATTACTTGATAGGAAGGACAAGGGAAGGAGCACCATCTGGTGGAAAACAGGTCAAAATTAAAAGCAGTGATTCTCCTGATCTTTTCTTTATCATCACCTGACAAAGAGTAAAGGAATTACTATCGCCTCTAACTCACTGCACAACTCTGGGAACCCCTGGCTTATTCTTCACAGAAGATCAGATCTGTCTCACTTGATGTATGTAATCTGTGCAGCTCATCACGTAAGACAAATATGGGTCTGTGAGTCTGGGAAACCTGAAGGTTTAAGACAGTTTTGATTTAAATTCTTGAGCAGATTCAGATCCAGGTACGACATGATTTAATTTTAAAAAAAGTTTCACTTTATTTCTAAAAATTAAAATTATCTAGATTTAAACCTGTTACAATTCTATACCATTCAGTGTTTCCCCAAGAAAAAATGCATCCTTGGGATGCCGTCTTTATACATTTTTAAGCATTATACCTCTCTCAAGTCAGAGAGGCTTCATTTGTTAAAGCTCTGAATTTCTTGAAAAGGGGGAAGTCAGAAAGAGCAGCATCAGAAGCAATGAGACAAAGAAATCCTGGTTGCCTGTAAATTTGGATCTTCTGGCATAATTCCCAATCCCATGTGGGCTACGCCTCAGAGATTCCCATGGCAGCTGAATAGGCAGTTAACTATAAGAATGTCTCGTCTGGATTCTCTCCAGTCTAGTAGGTGTTACAGCACTAGATGCTGTCTTGTAGTGTAGGACCTGAAGGCTCTCTTTTTGCTCGTTTCACCATTTCCATTGAACCTGTGTCATGTGTCAAACGTAGTTAAAAGTGGCCAATACTTGAAAAATATCCAAGGAGGCAGACCGGAAAGAGGCAGATGAACTTACACAAACTTTCTTAGGAAACAAGACTACAAAGAGAAGAAGCAAATGTGAGCCATTAGCTCATCTGATTGTTTTGCAATTAATGGATCTCAGTCTAGTGGTTGCAAAGTATTTCTGCAAGAGTATTCAACGTAGCAGAGAAAAGATGTCAAGTATCTGAGCCTATTTGGTAAACAATTCTGAAGAATTAAGTGCAACCTTTAGCAGAATTAAGATGATGAGTTATGAGTTATAATTCTGGTCAATTCCAATGTAATTTGGAAACAAGAAGACACCTAGAAGTAGTTTCAGATTTTAATATTGAGTCAGTAAACACCATTTAATATTTCTACGTTAGGGAAGATCCAAGGGACACCTGAAAAGAAACTCCAAAATCAGCAGCTTTCCAAAGTAAATCAGAAGAAGATTCTACCAAGTCTTTAAAATTGTTTCCTCAGATGGGGTCATTTTTTTCCCCCATTTTGATTTTAACAGCACTTAGCTGTCTTGTACTCCATCTAGCCCCTTGCTTGCTCCCTTTCAGTGGGAAAAGAGAAACCTCGTCAGTTGTAATAAAGACAGTTTAACAAGTAAAGCAAAAGCTGCACACGCCAGCAAAACAAAACAAAACAAAGAATTCCTTCACCACCTCCCATTGGCAGACAGGTTCTCAGCCATCCCGAGGGAAGCGGGGCTGTGTAACAGCTCCTTGGGAAGACAAACATCATAGCTCTGAACATCCCCCGCTTTCTTCATCTTCCCCCTTCTTTGTATACCAAGAGCGATGTCATATGGTCTGGAACCTTACCAAAGGTGGGGTCAGCTGTCCTGCCTGTGTCCTCTCCAAATTCCTTGTGCCCCCCCAGACCACTTGGGGATGGGGTGGGGTGAGGAGCAGAAAAATGCTTTGGCTCTGTGCAAGCACTGCTCAGCAGTACAGAAAACATCCTTGTGTTATCAAAACTATTTCCAGCACAAATCCAAATATAGCCCCCTGCCACCTACTCAGAAGAAAATTAACTCTAGCCAGCCAAACCCAGTGCTCTTTCAGGTATAATTGAATGTTACACAGACAACATTTGATCAAATACAGAGTTTATGAAGGTTGTATTTGATAAAATGACTGATGGTGCCACACACTATTGGATTTACTCATAAATGTTAGTAATATCCAATATGGTGTATACAACATCAAATCCATTTGTAGCTACAGTCACCAAAATGGTATTGACAAATAAACACATGTTTCTCTATGCTATCTGTCTCACCGTCTCACCTTTGCTGTTTACCATGCTGGGAACCACTTACACAATAGTAGCAATTGCACAAGGAGACATCTGTGTTTTCACAGTTCTGACAACAGATACCTGTGGTCTTTTAAAATCCACACTCTATTTCATTTTATTTCTTTTGCACTTGTGTATTCCTTCACTAACAAATGCAGACTGCACTGTTGTGGTTTTTTTTCCTTTCTTTTATGGTAAATCACAGTTCAGTGGATGGAGTATTCTTTTATCTGGACTATAATCTTTTGCTCTAAGAAATTCTGTATCCATTCTGTCATTGCCACATATTTGAATACATTGCTTCACGTATTTGAACCAGTCAGAATTCTGATTTGACCAATAATGTCATTTCATGTAATATTCTTTTGAAGGTGATATATTTTCACAAAATATTTCAATTTTTCACAAAAGAGAATTTTCTGGGAAAAAATGCTGCCCTGGCAGATTCCTCACCAACACTGCATTCAAGTACTTATGAAAAAATGCAATAACTAGTATCTGAAAAAAATTTCTGACCTCTGCCTAGGAACTTGAATCTTGTGTCTCAAGAAGGAGTCATAAAGAGGATGGTTAAACCATGAGCTGCATTCCTCACTGACAGTTCTGATCCACTTGGGAAGGCAGTATACATGGCTCCTACACTTGCCCATGTAGCTTACATTACATCTGCCAAGCAGTAACTGCATGTTCCAAGGAGAAATTTCCAGCAGTAATAGTGAACTCAGACCTGGAGCAAATGCTAAGACAAGAAAGAATTTGATTCGCTTGCTGAATCTATTTTATCAGTCCAGCCTGCTCCTTGTTTCAGCCTGGGACCCATGCCTGCTTGAGTACATTGAATGTAGTAATCTTGACCCTTTGCACATAATTATGGATTCCAGACATGTATGTGTCCTCACAGAGTAATTCTCTTTTTTTTATTATACTCAATTTTTTTAAATGGAAATAGAATTGAGACAAGGTATCAGCTTTTTCCATTTTGCAGTCAAACAAAAAGGCTTCATAAGTTAAAGAAAACTACATTTCTGTTTAAAACTACAAAGTCTGTGAGATTTGTATGTAAAGATGTTATGATCTAGATGAATACAGGCTACTTGCTAATTATGTTCTTTAATGAATATTCTCTGCCTGAAGTAAGTTACAGGTTTCTCAGCACCACAAGATCCATAATGCCTTCCTTGATCACACTCGTATTTTTCTGCTTGTTTTGGATTTTTTTCCATAATGAGCAAACTAGAGGGATGGTTGCAAAATGGGTCTATATATTTCACTTAAGGCTACTGCAGACAGTCAATTGATGCCATTTGTAGTTAATTGATCGAGATGCATGACAAGTTTCAGATCAGAGTTCCACTTTGTGAAGTACTTACATGCATCAGCAGATAGAGAGGGAGAGACATAAATAAACTGTGGACAGAATTTTAGTGGCAGAGTATATAAACTAACTGTCAGAGCTCTAAAACACTTAAAAGCATCTTGAATGAGCAGAGAGGAGCCTTTGCCACTGATAATTCTTCATATTTTCTCCTTGTTCTATAGGTGATTCTAAGCAGGACTTCTGAGAAAATTGAACTATCCAAACCTGATTTCTGTTGAAATTACAAACATATTCTCCTCTGAAAATTATAGGTTATGGATGGTTATTGTATCCATTTCAAGAATAATATTGCAATGACAGATGAACCCCTCAGATGATACCCACCTTCCTATACTTAATCCTGCAAGTATCTTAAAGAAGTTGATGTATCTTAATGGGAATCACACTCTAAAATTTACTTCATCACGTGCTAGGAGAAGGAGGACTGTGGCCAGACTAGGCACTGAAGACTTTTTCTAGGCAAAAATTTCAAATAAAGGGACTTGAAAACTGAAATGCCTATTAAGAGTCCATTAAGTGCTGGAGGTACCTTCCAAAAGATAATGTTCATAGCTCTAGATGAAAAAAAAAAGGATAGCAAAAGAATAATATTTAATGAAATATAAAGTATAAAAACATAAATATACTACCAACTAAAAATGAAGCATTGAAACAGAGGTTTTGAGGGTTTTGCTTAAGTTAGCAACATGAATTAAACATTTGCCATGATACAAAGGGCTAAGAAAATGCAAATTTCTAAAGCTCCCTGGTAATTAAAAGATAATACCAAGGGAGACTAAAAGAATGCAAGAGACAGATAAAGAAGTGCCCCGTCTTCAAAGCTAGGCAGAATCAACATCCACAATCAAGATAAGTAGCAAGGATCAAGGCGCAAGTGCAGAGGAGGAAAGTTCAAAAGTTCATACTGAGGAAGACTACAAGACTTCAGCCTCAGGACCACCAAAAAAGGCTTCTATGGAACCACCAGCATGAAGAACGCATGCTCAGAAAGGCGTGGACCTAATTAACATACAAGGCAAGGGCAGGCGGGGCCAGGGGTTGAATATGCATGAATATGCATATTCATGGGGTTGAATATGCATGTGGAACACCTTTGTAAATAAAGATGTGGTTCAGGCTGGGGCCAGGGGCACAAGTTTCATGAGAGCTATCTCGCTTGTGCCGGGCGCTGACAACACATACACACTTCATAACTATAACAGGTTGTGGAGTCTATTTATTCCGCATATCGCTTCAACATGAGTGTTCCTTGTGACTTTAAATCTTACATTTTTGGTCTTTGCAAAAGTACTATCTGTTAACAAATGTATCCCACTCTCATATGCTGTGCCTATAGAACAGCTAGTGCTGGTGTAATGCAGATTCTTGGCTAACCCAAAGGATAAATTGAATGTTTGAAAACACCATTCCAGACCTCAACAGTAAAAGTGTACAAACACACTTTCCTCGTTTTCTAGGTGTTTGGCACACACGCAGGATGGCAGCTCCCCTTTGCTCCCTGCCTCTGTCCTCCCAGGGCATGTCCCTGGCAGCTCTTCCCTTACAGAAATGTACAGGCACATATTAGAGCAAATGCTCTCAAAGCATGACAACTGATTACTATCTAACTTGGCCTTGGTACAGCCTGAACAAGTTAAGACCTGACAGTATTTCAGAGTTGTAAGAGGAATCCAACGTGCAGTGTGGACATGCCTTCTGAACTTCACTAAAAGTTGGTTTGGGAGAGAGCTGCAAGCCAGCATAACAGAAAATTAATGGAAGGTAATAGGAGCAGTACAGCATGTCATAATCCTAGCTGAGTTCATATAAAAAGAAAAATATAGCAATTGTTGTAGAAGCTAACATTGTACTTGCTAGCTCACAGTTCAGCTCCCTGGCTTCCTGGCAGACCTTTGACTGTCATTTATCTCTTCAGGAAAGTGGATGTGAATTACTCGTGTGTATGAAGTTGACATGAACATCCTAAAGCACGTTAAACCTCCAATTTAGTGCCCTCATGCAGCCTTAAATCACTATAGCCTAATCCTCAAGAGTAAAATGATGATATTTAGCTCTCTTTTAGCAAGGATAATTTATCCTAGCCTAGCTTTCACTCTATCTTCTGACAATTTTTTGCACAACTCTAGTCATATACTCTTGTGTTCTGATCCTTTCAAAATGTGAGGGGAATGACTAAGTTCAAATATGAATCCTTCCTAATGACAAAAGGAAAGCCAAATGCCCTTTCCCCAATGCCTCCTCAGTGCCCAGCCCGACCTAGACTGTGTGTGTATTCGTTTGGGATGTGTGAAGGGTTAAGAGTTGTTCTGCATGCATAACAATGTGCCATTTATCTGCTAATTCTTCACGTTTAATTCTTGAAATGTCAAAAGCATTGTTTGAGCCAACAACATTGGCAGTATTAAGCTTTCTCTACTGCCCAAAATTTCTGAGAAACAGCAGACAAAGAAATGTTAATTTCTTTCTGGAAGCTGTCTAGCTAAGGGTTAATTTCAGCTAGCTGCTGCACCGTATTTTACAAGGTATTTGGGGGTTTTTTTAATGGAGAAATTCGACACAACAAAACACTAAAACAGCCTTAAATGACCATTCCAGATAGTGACTTACACCCTCTATGCCTCTGTACANAACAAAACACTAAAACAGCCTTAAGTGACCATTCCAGATAGTGACTTAATGACCATTCCAGATAGTGACACACACCCTCTATGCCTCTGTACAATGCACAAATTACTGTTACCCCTATTTTCAGGTTTAAACTAAAGGAAAATGTCTAATGTGTTAATTTCTACAAAGAAATGCAGGGAAAGACAAGAAGTCAAGCACAGATGTCCTTGTTGCATCTGCTTCCAGATGTCCTTGTTGCTAGTTGCCTGTGGTCCCCAGGCTGTACTTCCAAGCTGTTTTTCACTGTGTTCCAAAGGAAATATGCAGCCCACTGAGCTTCCTGACCAAAGTTTGAAAGGGCTTTTGAAGCAACACTTTCTGCCAAGAAACTAGTGTACAATATCAATGGCATATTGCTTTAGAAAGAAGGAAGTCTTTCTCTTAGTTGAAAGAGGCCTACTTGTTCGACCTACCATCTAGACAGCCTAATTTGAGAAGAGCCATTACTCTTTTCCTGTTGGATCTAATCCTCTAGCTGAACTTCAGTCAGGATCAATGAACATTATGCCTTTCTATGTTGTACCAGGAAAGGTGACCAAAAAATTGTGGAAATCCAAATAGTTACCCATTCATTTGCAAGTTTCCAGGAGAGCATGGAGTCTTGCAGGATTTAATGAGTCTTATAATCAAGTTTTTTGACTAAGGCTGTCCTGAGTAGTTCTACTCTCTGTTACTTGTGCCTCAAGTCACGCACATCTCATGAGGTTTGATGAGTTTGAAAACAAAAGCATAAGAGAAACTCTGTACTTCTAAAAGAGAACTTTTGTTTCTCATACATGGATACAAAGGGAAGAGTTTGTTTAACTGGAACTGTGTACAGGTCTGTGGTTGAGAGATGTTTTCCTTTTTGGTCACTAAAACATATGAGCTGCCTTTTCGGGCAGTGGCAAAGGCATGCAAAGGTGTGCAGCAACTAAGAGGTTACTTTTCTCTCCCTTTGAGTTTCAAGGATTTTGAAATGGGCTCAAGCACTTTCTGAAGTTTCATCTTTCATTGAATCCCTTAATCCCTCCAAGCTTGGCACCATTTCTCACTTATGTTTGTATTATAATCTCAAGTTTCTTACTTGAGAACTATATTGACCTATTGTTTAAACCTGAGGCTGTGAGTGATGGTGCATCTGGGAGTTTTTTTAGAGATTTTCCAGCTGCTTCTCACGATTTGGGGTGTGTGGATGTGTGTGGGTGGGAGTGATGGTGCTTGTTCAGGGAGGATGCACGTGAACACTGCATGAGGCTGATCAAGTTCATAAGAGTTCATTTTAGCTTTGCATGTTTTGTCCCTGGGCCTGAACGCTCATGAGCTACCATAAAAAGTAGTCATAGAAAGCAAAGGATCTGATGCCGAAGGATCAATGATTGAGCAAACGTTGTCAGTCCCCATGGATTAGATGACCCTTATATTTTACATAGATACTAATCAGGACAGCAAGCGAATCCCCTCTCAGCTGCCTCACCTTCCCAAGTGCCCTTATACAGTAGGCATGAGACACTGGAACTCGAGGGACAGGCAAATCACCGTGTGGATGAAGGTCCATTCGGGTGGGAGGGGCTGCCTACAATGAGTCAGCTCACCCCCCACATGATGACTGCCTCAGTTAAAGAAAAAGGTCATCAGTGACTCCCTTCAGAGAGGAACAGAGGACCCAAAATGCTGACCTGGCCCAGCCCATGGGTAAGTCTGCTGCCTCCCTGGAGTCCAGGTAAGAGACATTATGAAGAAATTCTCCAACCTCTTACAGCCCTCTGGTTTTTATCCACTACTGGTTCTTCAAGTGGGCAGTGATGAAGTCCCAACAAGAAGTTTGAGGTCAGTGAAGAGGGATTTCAGAGCCTTTGGCTGACTGGGTGAAGGATCCGGAGGACAAATAGTGTTCTCCTCTATCCTGCCAGTTGCAGGGAATGATGGAGGTAGAAACAGGAAAATCATACAGATACATACAGCCTCACCTGTCTCCAGGCCTGGTGTTACCAGCAGAATTTTAGTTTTTTTGATTACAGGTCTGTTTACACAACACCAAGCTTTCTGGCAACAGCTGAAAGAAAGGATCTTTGCTCGGGAGTTAGCATGTAAGCCATATTTGAAGAGAAGAGGGATACAATCAGGGTCACTAGAGATAAGCCTGGGGGCAGCACACTACAACTGCTGGTTGTACTTTCCAGCCACCAAAATGTCAGGTTCCAAGCCCACTGCCCAAGCTTACTAGGACAGAGAGTCATCCTGCTTCACACACCATGCTGTAGGCACCCAAACATACCAATGTCTCCAAAACTTGCCTAGCAGAGAGGGCAGCCAAGTCTGCCACAGGGCAAACTGCCCCTCAGTCCAGGTCACTGGATGCAGGATTTGACATTCAAATTCTCCCTCCATCTAAAGACCCCATGTCCTTTATCACTTGTGAGATAGGCATGCTGTTGGCTGGTATTTTTTTAATTGCTCTAATTAATGGAATTTCACATTACATTGACTTAGTTGAATTCATTAAACTGCAACAGTCCACAGAGCCAAAGCATGAGAAGGATTGCTTTTTTATGGTTATAGAATCATAGAATGGTTTGGTTTGGAAAGGACCTTGAAGACCATCTAGTTCCACATCCACACACTCCTCTACCCAGGCAGGAACACCTTCCAGTAGATGAGGTTGCTCAGGCCCACATCCAACCTTTTTTTGAAAAAAAAATGGGACTCAAGCTTACAAAACTATAGAATCTGCAAGGCATGAAGGTAAGCCTTTGTTCAGGCTTACCTAAAGCCCCATTTTCACGAATTAAGCTCTTTTAGGCTCTTGTGAGTAGAAACAAAAAAACTGGCCTCAATTTAAGAATAAAGGACCTTAATGTTCTCAGACATATATAGATTCATTAAACCAAGAAACGACTTTTGTGTATACAAGTCCTTAAATAGTTTTTCATACTGTCCCACAGTATTTAAACAGAAAAGTGAAAAAATTTTCAGGGAGCACCAAATGATGAATAGTACCAAATGCATAGAGATGAACATTCCCAGGTCAGAACAAATTTGAGATTCTTTACCTTTGGATTGTTGTTTTACTCGCTTTTACTCTAGATCCTTACTTTCATGGAGAGGTTGTAGCGAGGTGGATGTCAGTCTCTTCTCCCAAGTAACAAGCTACAGGATGAGAGGAAATGACCTCAAGTTGCACCAAGGAAGGTTTAGATTAGATACTAGGAACAATTTCTTCACTGAGATTTTCTTCACCCTCTGTCAAAAATTGGAACAGCCTGCCCAAGTATGCGGTTGCGTCACCATCCCTGAAGGTATTTATAAGACCTGTAGATGTGGTGTTTAGGGACATGGTTTAGTGCTGGACTTGGCAGTGCTGGGTTGACAGTTGGACTCAATGATAGAGGTCTTTTACAACCTAAATAATTCCATGATATGGTGTGTAGACAATCCTCTTCATGATTATTATCCATCCAGACATTTGAAATAGGCACTTTCATTTTGTGTTTTTTATGGGCCTCGTAAATTAAGAGATGAAAGGTATTTTTAAATGGTGATAATTTTTATAGCACTAAATTGATATCTTCTACTGTTTTCTAACCCTTAAAGTGTCTCAGATTGATCAACCCTCTTGTTTCCTAACTCCTCTGAGCTTAGTCTGCAGGGGAATTCCCATCATATTTCAAAGGTCAAACACACACCCTTGATATTTCTTCCCTACACCCTTGATATTTCTTCCCTTTAAAAAAAAATAACAGAAGGTTGTGTAAAGCATTTTGACCCCCATTTCTGGTGACATGAGGAAGATGGCTGTCTCTCTATTTAAAACTGGGAGATGGCTAGTGTAGTTAGAAGAAGAGAGGAATCTAAAGTAGAACCATCTCACCATCCTGGTAAACTGGATTTTGGTTAAGAGAACAATGCCTGTGGGAAGTCTACCTCTCTGATTCCTTGCTGTCAAGCAGAAGGCAAGAAAGAAAACAACTTCTTCTAAAATGCAGTAAATCCAATTTCTTGAGTTAAAAAGTGCACAAAGGCTTTTTGGCACCAAAGTGAATCCAGCAAAGCAACCTTTTCTATAGAGAAGTCAAAACCATGCTGTTGGGCTGGCTGGTGAACCAGTGTTTCCTTTCCAATCCATCTCCAACTACAAACATAAGCAGCTGTTGCCAGACAAACTCAAAAAGCTCAAACTCTGCCTATTCTTCACCACCAAAGATCTAGTCAGTCTTTGTTTTTTCTCTATTTCTTTCAGTCACGAGTTTTAATTCTTATACTAAACACATTCAACACTGGCATCTCACAAAAATTTTTTAGAGCAGAAAATGTGCAACCTCTAAATCTTTGACATACAATGATCATCCCACACAAAGCCAAGGAGAATGTCAGTGGTTCTGTCATTCTTGAACCCCACCCTGTCTTGTGGAGACAATCTCTAGGATACAAGGGAATGGTATCTCAGAAGAGATGCTGAAAATTTGTGCTATGTTGCAGCCTTGTTTATACATGTTCCTGTTTTTGTTTTCATTTATGGACTCTTTTGTCTCTAGTCACTATAGAGCTGTCTCTATGTGGGATTACACACACAAACAAATATAAAATAAAAAATACGTGGAAAATCTGTACCTTTTAAGGAGACTGAGAAAACTTGTAGGAGTAGATGCTACAAAACTCAGCAAAATCCTGGGTAACTAACTATTCATCCTGCTGGTAAATGCTGAGCACCAGGACACTGTCAGAAATGTGATAGTTTAGGCATGTTTACTATGGTCTGATTATTTTCAGGGTATGGTGCTGCAGAAGGTAAACATAGTGAATTACTGCCAGGATCACTAATATTAGATCATTGAAGGAAGATATTAAGGCTTTATAGACATGCAGCAATATCAACATCATCTAAAATGCTGGTCTTTACATTGGTCAGATACACAGGATTTAGCTCCTTAGGGAGCTGCACAAAGAATCTGTGTAGGCTACTCTCTTTTGTACAGCACAATTTACATTGTGGCCCCAAGGTTCATGCCATCTTGGCCCAAGCTCCCACTTGCTGGAAATGAGCCAGGGACAGACTGGTTCTTGCTCTGAATTGCACTGCACACTGGCTGCTGTGGAAAAAGTTTGTAGATATCTGTGAACATCTGTGCCAGTCCATTTGCCTGAGGGATCCAAACCAAAATCACATCACAGCAGTATTTCAGACTATTTAACCACCCAGATTTCTAGAGCATTGTTACTTATCCTCACTGCAAATGTCAAGGTGAGACTCCTGACAGTGACCCACAAGGTGATGCACACTCAGCTGAGGGAGTGATGGAGTATTTAACATATTTCATACATGCCGCTAAACCTTCAGATCTTTGTTTTTCATACAGCTTTTCAGCAATATATCAGGATTTGTAAGGGACATTTCTGTGAAAGAGAAAAAGTAATTCAGTTGGTCCACCATTTGGTTAACAGAGGAAACAGAGTTTATCAGGTTTCTCAGCTTCTGTAGTTGAAAGAAAAAAAGATAAATTAATATTTATGGTCTTATCATCCCCACACTCTCCACATCATATAAGTCAAAGTCTCTTTTGGATCACTCTGATGATGGTAAATGATAAAAAATAATAACAGGTTATAAAGTGAGGAAATATCAGATGAATCCAGTTTAATAGATTGTGAACAAAGTCCATTTCAAACAGTCAAAATTGGAGGTGTATTTGAGTCAGAAACATCTCACTGTGGAAGGTTTCAGTGTCCATTTGCACTCACCAGCAATACTTCTCCAATTACTCTGAAAAGCCCTGTGATTGGCAATTTTATTAAAAACTGTGAAAGATGGCATCATGGAGTAATCCAATAATAACTTTTTCCTGCTAATCTCAAAAGGTCAGCCAATTTTATTTAAACCTGCAGGCCTTTGTTCATGAGCTGAGCACCAAGACTCAGGTACTTCCATGCAAAGCAAAATACACAGCATGGACTGGTGATGACTTGTGAATTCAAAATTGCAGAAGCATGTCTACATGACTGTATCAAAACAAAAGATTTTTCCCACATCCTTGATAAATGAGAATTTTCTTTAAATATCTTCATTGAGTGGCAGAGAAAGGAGAGGAAATCTTTTTTTCTTCTTGTGGGTCATTTCTTAGTGCTATACCTATCAAATTGTGTTCATACAGCCTTTGAGATCCCTTCTGTGTAGTGCAATAACTGCTCCTCCCTATTTATACAGTTATTGATGTTTACAGAATTATCAACAATTTCCTGTCTGGATTATCCCACAGTTTATATGCTGCTTTATCAATGCAAAAGCCACATTGCAGGAAATCAGACTATTGCTTTGGACAATGTGATAAGCTGTTACACAAACTTATTTGTTTAGTTTCACACACTATGAACTGGGTTTCTGAAAAGATCTCCCAGCAACAGAACTGCCACAGCATATACGCATTTTCCCCATCGGTAGAAGCAAACTCAATCATTCTACCATTTTGAAAGAAATTTGAAGAGAGAAAGATAGAAGAAAGGTAAGAAGACAAGGAAATAAAAAAAAAAAAAAAAAAAAAGAAAAGAGAGATAATTTAGTTAAAGGACAGCAAGGAGAGCGCAGTGGGGAGAAGGAAGGAGGGGTCCTCTAGGACCCCTTTGCCAAATTGGGAGCCTGCTGGTTAAGCTGCAGTCACACTTGTCAGCCATCATCCTGTGTAACAGAAGGTAATTCTCCCAGTACAACGTGCTGCTCTGAAATGGCCAGCTGGGACAACTGCACCTGGGTGGTCCTCTAACAGCTCCATTACCAGTGTTTCTTGGCATGGCCCCTATTGTGCTGGGGAGACGAAATGTGGCACTCCCTCTGAGTCACTTCTTGTATTCACACCATGCAACATCACCTTGCATCAGAGTTGCTTCTCCCCACAGTCACGCCACACCACTAGCATGAGATGCACATGACAGCAGCATGAGGCACTCTGTCAACACAGTAATGGAGCAAATAAATGTCTTTGCTTGAAGTAAGAGCACAAAAGAAAGAAAAGAAGAGTAAACTGAAGGGATCTTGCAGACTTCTGCCTCTGTTATTGTCTCATTTAATCACTCCTCCCACATTCTCCCACCCCAGAAGACAATAATGGTTCACAAATTTCTGAAGACAAGGAAATCTTAGTACAAAGCCCACTTAAAACATATTAAAACCAATGTATTTGCAGTACTAGAAGTAGTATGTCTCAGAAGAATTGAGGTGTCATATGTGCCTGAATTTTTAACCCTTCCTGTTTATGTAGACATCCTCAAGAGACTATTAATTAAGATGGAGCTCTGGGGCACAAAAGTATTTTGATCTAGTCTGGCTAAAACTACTCCTAATTTATATTTTTATTTTCAATCTAGTCTGACCAAAACTATTCCTAATTTATATTTTTAAAAAAGTATCATATTATGTTAGATATACCCGTTTCATTCTCCAATTCATTCTCACTACCTCTGCTGTCTCTGATCTATTACTTCTTATCATGCCAGGCATCCTATCCATGAACATTCAAGTATCTTAATGGCCATTTCAGACCTAAAGGCAGTTGTGTCTGGGCTAGAGCCCAGTGGGTTTTTGTGGGTCTCAGAGGCACAGTGCTCAGCCAGACAGAGATTTCACCTGACATCGAATGAGTGCTGTCCTCTAACACCCACAGGGGTTTGGTGCACGACTTTACACCAGTCACTTTTCTGCATCCTGGTCTTTGCCAGATGCAAATTATAAGAATGCTACTTCCTGGGCTTTGAGAGCTCTCAACAAAATTTGATAGCCCTTCTTACACACTAAGGTCACAAAAGAAGGATTGAGACTTGCCTTTGTTCAGGCGCTTACACATACCAGGTTTGCTTAGGTGATCCGTAAGTCATGTTTGCATAAATCAACACTTTTAGAGAAAGAGGAAAAAAAACAATATGGGATAAAGACAAACTTTCTGGACTTAAGAATGCTTCTCCCCCCGGCCAGGGGCTTCATTATGCTGTGTATTATCACCATGATCCAGAGGGGTGTATATAAGAACTTGAAAAACCAAACCAACCTGTCTCTAAGGTGTTCCGTATATCACAGTCCTGCAGGTGGCTTTATCTCTAAAGCGCTGGACTGTGCTGCTGTTGAAGCCTCCTGCTCCCAAGACCTACTTCTGGACTTAAATACTGCATAAGCAGTAATCACTTACCTAAAAGTAAGCTCCATTTCTTTAGTGAAGTCATTGTTTATAAAATAGCTGTAGGCTGCCAAAATGGTTTTATTGTGATGATTTTATCAGGCGCTCAGCTGATGTACTGCCTGCCATTCTCATTTGTGCATCATCAGTTTTTTCAATGATAAACAATTGACTTTGGTGTAATGAATTAATGGTGGAGACAAGCATGAGCCTCAACACCTTTTAATAAATTAACAATCTAGACCTAAATCAAAAGAGGTTGTTTGTAATGTGAAAGCTAATGCATAGATTCTGTAAATCCAGCACAAGCCAGAGTAAAACTAAGAGCTGTAAAGTTCTCCTGCTTTTCGAAAAAACCTGCTTGACTCTTCCACTTTCTACACCCCCTAAGTGCATTTAAGCAGATATGTCCATACATAAACAGCATCTGCTAATAGTAAGACACTATTTGATGAGATCCAGACCAATAGTCTGTTAGCATAAAATACATGAAAATATTTTATCTTTGCTAATTATATTAACAATTAAAATTATTTTCAGGAACATACATAGCTGTGTATGGGAGCAGCAGTTAAACTGCATGTAAGTAAACCAGGATTTTTCCTTTCCAAATAGCTTTTGCTGCTTGTAAGCCATGTGGTCAAACCTGTTGGTAGGATTTGAAGCTGACAGCTTTGCCCCACACCTATGAGCCCATATCTAGTCCTCAATAGGGACTGAGGCTGCCAATCCACTTCACAAACTTAGTTTCCCAGCCTGGAGAAATAAGCTGTCCTCACAATAAACTACAAAATCAAGCATATGCCTCATTCCAATTTTTTTTTTTTTAAATCCAATGGCTTGGGATTTTTTCCATACCTCTCCTTGCTTGTTGCAGTTCATTCATCTTCCTTGAGCAAATCTACTTTCCATGTTGCACAGATTCTGGGTTTCATTCCAGACATTTCTTCGTGGAAAATCTTACATATGGGGAGGCAGGTATAGAGTGGGAGAAATATTTTGAACAGTTTATCTTTGCAATCATTCTCAAAACATATCTCTGCAATGATGGGTGAAGATATTCTATTCTCTCCAAGATGGCAATTGGTTTTCAGCTGTTTATTTCTGCCCACTGAGTTGGCACCAGAGTATACTCACAGTGGGCTGCTCATTGCATAGGAGGGATGACAGTGACAGGAACTCGTTTACATACATGATAATCATGACTAAGTCTCTGACTTGTTGGTTTTCAGAGATACTTGGGTCAATACACTTGCACTGTAGTAAATATTGGTCGACTTCTTTCTACCTGGTCCTGTAAACTTCAGAATTCTGTGCATAAAGCCTGTATCATCTCATTTAAGTAGTGAAGTAAGCATTAAAGCAATCACAGAAAGAAATTAAATATTTTGTACTTATTGAGCTCTGGATTACATTCAGCAGCAAGTGGGAACTGATTCAAATGCCACTGTTTTGACTTCATAAATTGTTTGTAAATAGACATGACATTGGGAATGTTCCTCTGTGTGGGCCATTCAGTCAGAGGAATGAAAAAAAAAAGATTTGGAACATCGCAAACTTAAATGTCAAAACTGAAGAGTGATTTGAATTAAATTCATTTTAGATGAATCATGCAGAAAACAAGCTACAGATTTCAGAACTGCTGTTGACCCTTCTACCATTCACATTGTCTTTTCTAGTCTTACCTACCCTTTCAAGCATATCACCAGCCATGCCAGTCAAAGATGCACCCAGCCATGCCAGTCACAGATGCACAGGAAGAGTAGCGGATTTAGTTCTGTTTGTTATGCAATGAGTTGAAATGACACTTTCCTCTCTCATTTGAAAACATAATACCCCTAGTGCAAGCAGAAACTTCCAAAGGCCATCACAGTTCACAATGAGTAGCATAACAATTATGGCCTCAGATTCTTGACTCCTTTTGTTTACTCCATCTGTTTGAAATCCAGCATTTCTCACTGAAAACATTCCCACAATACACCACTTCAGCTATATAACAGAAGAGTAATTTATTTTGTGAGATTTATGGTTCCTCAAGTGCTCTGCAACTTCATAATGAATAGCAATGGTCAGGTAAATACTCACTAAACTGGCAAGGACTAGGATTCTGAAAACCACCAGAGAACAGTATGGTTGTAGAAATGCATCTGTAATAATGCAAGAGTTTCCCACTAGGGAAATTGCCAGTGTTAAACATGCAATGTTAAGCATGCAGTGATAAGTGTGCATATGGAAAACCTATGCTTTAGCAAGCCATGTGTCTTATGTAGGGAATCCCAAGTCCGTTTGAAGGAATTAATTCCAAATGTTCTCGTGTCAGGTCAGGTCCCTGTTCAGAAGTTTAAGTAAGCTCTGCTTGTTAGAAATCTTTTCCCTTCTAAACAGCTAGTTTAAATTCCTAAATAGTCCTGACATTCTTCTCTCTAGGCTGAATCATTCAACAAGCTCTGAAAAGGGAGGTAGCAGAGCCCACTCATGTTAATGAGACAAACTTTTGGTGAGAACCGGGAAAAAATTATGTGTGTATGCAACATTTTTCTCTTCCAAAGTTATTTTTCTTCTTAAAGATAAATTTAACACTGCTAGTCTTACGAAAAAGACCTTTACCACCAAGACACATTTTGAATAATAACAGTGGCTTATGATGATGCTAATCAGTGACCACTGAGGACATAGTGTTTTGTTTCTATATCACTAAGTTTGTCATAGAGGTAGAATACAAATTTTCTTCCTTCAATTACATGATTGTATTTAAAGCCCTACAGAAACTGAATTTTTTTTAAATCATACTGTTTTCATTCCATCTTAGAAAATAATTCTAAATTTCATTTGAAATTACAGAAATCACAGAAAGCATTTAAAATTTAAACACGCATTTTTAGATACCTGATGTGATTCATTCAAAATTAATTTTGGATCACTCATACTAATTCTTCTTATTTTGCATTGATTTTTGTTAATGACTTGGCTGTTATTCAATCTGGAAATCAGAATATATCAGCACTTATATTTGGGGGCATTTTTTTAATACAAAGTAGAGGACATTAAAATTTGTGACACTAAAAATATTGCATTATTTTTCATTTCTTCTCTTTGTTGTCCAGCACTTCATGAAAAGAGGAAAATATTACAGAAAATTCACAAAACTTCCAGCTCCAAAATTTAAAACATTATGCCTAATTTAAATGTATCTTTTCCAACTGACAAAAAGGTGGGCCAAATTACAAAGGAATGATCTCCCCACCCTGTATTAAAGATGGACTACATATAAACAGACCACCCAGCTTTGTTTTGGCTGATGGCTGTATTTCCCTTTATATATATATTGCTATATTAGCTTGGCTGCAGATGCCATGCAGAAGCCATGCATCCCTGGAAAAATCTGGACAGTTGTCTTTTATTTGGCCTGCATTCCTGAACCTACTTGAGACTTACTGCCTTCCACAGCTTCACTTGCCACAAGTGTGTTTTCTTGGGTGTTTTCTTCTCCACCCCCAGCCACTCATGCAGTTTTAGGCACAATTCTGGCATGTTCTTGTCCCTAGGGGATCTATTGGCCCTTAATTTTTGTATGGTTGTATGAAATCCTACCTGCCCCTTTCTTTTTCACTAAAAAAACTCTCTGAAATCTTTTATAGACCCTTTGCCTTTGGCTGATCTTTTCCTCATTAGTGGCATATACCTTGATCGTGTTCATTTAAAAGACAGGAAAGCTTTCTGAATTCCTTACTCTGATATGAGATGTAAAAGGCATGAACACATACAAAAGTGAGGTCTTGCTGTCAGCACCTTTAAAACACTTATCATATACAGCAGTATTTCAAGGGGGCATGAATCTGAGGTTTTCCAAAACCAAAGCAAAGAGAGAAACTAGGCTATGTGAGTGCTGTTCCATGAACAAAACATATTTATATGACAATATAAATACTGCCAGAAAAGATTATATTTCTCAAGCTCTAGTTAAAGTTTCAATGGCCAAAGTATTTTGAGGTTATGCACTATACCTGTGCATTGGCAGAACAAATACTTCTGCTTTTCTTTCATATTTCCTCAAGACAGAAAATAATTAGCAACCCAACACTCTTGCACATGGAAAAGTGAAGTTATAGGTAGAAAGCAAAGCCATGACCTTTTCACTCAGCTGTGTATTGCACACAGATATAGTGAAAGGATCTGGACTGGCTTGTGGCAGCAGCTCACAGAGCAGCCCCTAAAACACAGGGCTGGATTCACGCCCAGACCCCCAGGGACACCCTTCTCCTGGTAAATCTGTCTAGTTGAGGATGTGATGATGTTCCCGTTTTCCCAAGGGGGACTGGAGGCTGTTGGCAGAGGATTAAAAAAAAAAAAAGATATGCTTGATTCAGAAAAGGATCAATTCAGCCTTCTGCTTTTCTTGATCAGCCTCTGAAGTTGGGATTCCAGTAGAGCTGTAGCCTAATTTTAAACTCTTGTTTTTCTCCTGGCAGAAGACCTGTGAGCCTGGTGCTCTCTGCACTCCCATTATTCCCAGTCTTCAGACTCTGACATAGCCAGGTGTGTTCAGTCTGCAGGGCTTATAAAGCCAATCCAATGGCAAGATCATCTGATTTTCCTTTTAATTAGGGGACTGAATAAAATCTGAGATTCAAATATCCTCTGGGTATGGGTCCCGAAAGTCAGACCCAGAGCTTCTGCCCACCTCTTGGCTTTGCTACAATGTCACCGTGGCATCTCAGGGTTTAAAACACATCATGCAGTATTACATTAATCCTGTATGTGCATACATATGAAGATATTTATAGCATGGGAATGATTCATGAAAGCAACCACAAATTCCTCTGTAAACTTTTAGGAGCTGTAATTAAAGTAATTAGAAGTATTAATTACTTTACAGAAGCCATGTAGGATGCGAGATCCATATTACAGTTATTCTGTCAGAATTTCAAGCTCTTCGAATTAGTTTTACTCTGGAAACTCCTCCAGCTTGTTTGCACTCTGAACTGGCTGTCTAGACAGAGAGATACTATTCACTTGACTTGAAGTGCTATCATAACCTATTTTGAATTACAATTTCATATAAGCAATGCCTAAAATCAAATATTCAGGATACATTTGAAAATGAAATAATAAATAATGGATAACTGGACTAAGAAATTGTGAAATGCAGGTCAAGTGTAAGATGCTGTGAGATGTGAATATGAACTAAAGCTTTTCTGTTTTCTTTACACTACTTTCATTCACAAGCTTGATTGCCTTTCTTTTGCTGTTTACTTTTCTGCAACTGCTCCACCCCAGTGACATAATAAATATTAAAGATAATATATTAAAAATTAATTTAGAATCCTTACAGCTCTTAAAGCAATAATCTCTCAAGGGTTGGATTCCTGTAACTGCTTAAGAATCTCAATTGACAGAAACTACTAGTCATCCTTAAAACTAATAGAAGAAAATTAAGAGATAAATGAATGAAAATAATGATTCCAAGATTCTGACATGAATCCTGTTTTCACTAAATACTGTTTGAATAGATAAAGAAAGGACATATTCTTGCCATTGCCTCTAATTCTTCCAATCACTCCAAAAAGGTAGCTGCATATGCACAGACATCCAGCAGAAAAAGATTGTAAAAAATCAAAAGACTGCCTGTGTGTAGCAGTCTAGCTCATGGAAAGAGAAAGCATAGCTTTTTTAAAGAGTGAGCCCATCACTATAAACAACCAGATGCAATAATAAGGGCCTGTGTTTTGGTTCTAAGAAAAAAAAGCAGTGTTCAAATCAGAGACTATGTTTGTTAACTGCAGTATATAGATTTATCACACCAGGAATAAATATTACATTAGTAATATGTTTTTCTAGGGAAAAAAATTTATTGCGCATACATGCATCTTTCTACACATTTCCCTGGTAACTGCACTGCTAAGGACAGGAGTCTATTTAAAAAATTTGGAATTCGAGTTGGCAAAATATTGCTAGGTTACAACTGTCTGGCAGGTTTACTTGGAAGCTTTTTGTCCAATGATGTGTGTTCAGAGTAATATGTCTTTCATTTTGTAATCTGAAAAATGAAATATCCCTTATCATTGCATTAACCACACTATTTTAGATTAAATAAGTGAAAAACTTGCTGGAATGCTCAGAAAATTTGTAATAAATTCATTTATTTACCTATCTGCCACAGATAGCTAGGTGGTTTTGTCTGAGTACTTTCACATCTATGCCCCAAGTTATTTTAGTCTAGGAATGCATCACTCCTTACAGAGTGCTCAGTTCTCAAAAATTCTGTACTCCAACTTCTTTAATTTTTTGAAATTCAGTATTAAGAGGCACATTTCTTTTTTTATTTTTTCCCACATGTAAGCACTTTCTCTTGAAATATCTCACACAGGATGAAATATAAAAGGCAGTACTATAGAAAGAAAAAAAATGCAAAATGCAGGGCTTGATGTGT
The DNA here is from genome assembly GCA_013390005.1 of Calyptomena viridis. NCBI lineage: Eukaryota > Metazoa > Chordata > Aves > Passeriformes > Eurylaimidae > Calyptomena > Calyptomena viridis. The sequence continues at coordinate 8,639 of WEIV01027565.1, read as the reverse complement.
TTTAGAGGAATAAGGCAAGTAAACTGCAATCAGAAGAAGGAAGAGGGAATAGTTTTGTTTGAAATATGTTTATTGAAATGAAGTGCACCATGAATTTTTCATTGCAATGTTCCTTTTTCTTGTCTAATTCTTTCTGGCCATCCCTCCACCCAGAATACTGAATGAGCACAACGTCTGTGAATGGTTGCAGTTTTGCTGTGACCATTGCAAACTAGATGCCAAGTGCATTTTGTTTTCCCACTTTAATATCAATGGCTTGCAGTTATGAAACATGACCCAGGAGGAGTTCCTAGAAGCTGCAGGCATTTGTGGCAAATGCTTGTATTTCATCTTGCAGAATATCAGGATGCATGGTTATTGTTCCAGAAATCAAACACAAAACATAAAATATTGCATTTTTGTGTGAGTTTCACTAACAAAAAATGTAGGATCCAAATTCTCGTGCACTGAAAACAGATACTGCATGAAGGGTACACAGAAATATGGCAGGAGACTGCGACCTTAGGTCTCACAATCACACACAGACCAGGCTCATCTTTATAAGCCAGTCAAATCTTCAAACAGATACAAGCACTTCTCTATCCTTTGGTTTTCTACTAAAACTGGTCAACCTGAATGATCCAAGGGAAGTTTATATCATCTAATTTACTATTTTCAACCTTGCCTTGGAAGACTTATTACTTCTTAAATGAGTCAAGATTCAACAACTAAGTTATTGATAGTTTAGAATAAGTGAAATAGAAGTGGAATTTCTGCTGCAGATACCCTTTCTCTATAGTCCCTTATGCAAAAAATTAATTAGTGTGTATGTCAAACTAGAGCAATTCTACCCAGGTCCATTGTGATGATACAAACAAAAGAGTTGCCACAAAGCAGGGAAATTCAGAATGTCATTTCCCTATGCCCCAGCAATGAGAAACTAAGAAGCATTTTAGTTCCTTTAAGCCCTCAATGGCTGAAACTTTCTCTGGCTTAGGGGAGTATTGGACCAAACTGGAGTTATATGACTGTTGGAAAAGGATTAAAGATTTAGGCATGTAAGTTCTGGAGGACCTCTTGGGAGCTCACACTGCCAGTGGCTCCCAGTGGTGAGCAGCTGCTTATTCACAATGTGCTGGAATTTATCCATCCTCACTGATCCACTACCCACCTTTGAAATGCCCAGCTGGGAGAGAGGCTGGAAAGGCAGAATGCAGCAGTAGAGGATGACTTGGGTACAGGGTGAACAGGGGAGGGTAGACTGAAGCTGAAACAGGATCTTTGAGAGACTAGGAAGACCAGAGACAAGGCAGTGCTTAAGAAGATACGTGGATAAGCTTAATCAAAATGAAGGAGGGTTGTGCAGTGACTGAGATTTGTCAACAGGACAGGTAAGACTGGGAGAGATGAGAAAGACTACCACAGGAACAAAACAGTCCACTGGTTTAGGTTGGCACTGCTCTGCTGTGGGACTGACACCCATCACTTTCCTCCACCCAGTCAGTGTTCATACATCATGTCAGAGAGGCCATTCAGAAGGTGATTAAGAATGCAGGAGATAAGAATGTTATTAAGGGAATTAAAGAATACAGAGCTGTGAAGAAAATCTCATTAAGAAAATTAACTTTCTGCAGTCAGTAGAGAGATTGAACACTTGGCAGTAAACGAAGTACAACAGCTCGTGCATATCAACCTTACAAATTGCACAAGGCTTGTGAGGAAAGACAGTATGTGGTCCAGTAATGCAAGACCTTACTACAATATACTCAATCAATGGACCAAACTATGGCTGCACAAGCAGACTTAAGTCCAGCTTCCCAATTTTGTGTGCCACACTCACAGCATGAGTTAAGTTACTTGAATGCAAATTTGTATATGCAATGCATTTATTTATCCACTCACCAGCATCCCCAGGTTCCCCTGCATGTCTGTTCTGAATGACTAATCTGAATTTAAGGCGATTTCCACATATAACAGCACCAGCAGCTCTTTGAGATGAAATAACAGAGTTTAGCAATGCTGGGAAGTAGGTTTTCCACCTACTGTCTCGTTTTCAAGCAAGCCAATATTTGTTACAATCTTTCCCTTGAAACACTTTAAATGAACTTGAAAAGTGCTTTTAAAGCATCAAGTTGAATACTGTGTTGATCAGTGGAACAGAAGCTATGAATGACATAAACTTTGCAAGAAGCTAAAATGTACTAATTTCTGGAGTAAAAAACCCAGAATCTAGTGTCATAGGTGTTTGCATGACCAGATTTATTTTTTTTCTGAAGGAAATAATTCAAAGCCACTTCCAGCAAGGCAATGCACCAAAATTTTCATAAGTCCGATTGGTTTGTCAGGTTGACAATCCAATAACAAAATGTACTGTAAATACTGCCTTAGTACTTTGGCATACATGAGAAGACATCTACTAAATATCTATCTTCTTCCTATTCAAGACCTACAGAATTCTCATTTATGGGAACTTGTAAGGGATCTGCTTCTTTCTCCTGAAGCAAATGATGGCATCCTGAAATGGGAAGAGAGGGGACAAGACATTTTTCATGTTGTTAAATCAGCAGCTCTGGCAAAGATGTGGGGAGAAAAGAAGAAAAATTACAGAATGACATATGAAAAATTGAGCAGAGCTCTCTGGTGAGTTAATGGGCAGCAGTATCCCTCATTTCATTTGAATTCTACTCCACCATCCATTTTTCACAACTATCCTGAAAACTTCAGGGTTGAGAGGAGGGATTGAGTGGGTGGTTATTGACTTCATGTTTTTTTATGGGTCATGGCCTCCTTTGCTTCGAAAAAAAAAATCCATAGAGCTAAATGTAAAGCAGTACAAAGTTTTAACTACTGATGACAACAAAGACATCACACTTCATCTCAGTTGAGAATTTTACGCTATGTTTGGCAAACAATCCCAAAAAAATAACTCTTTTTGCTGTTCAAGTAACACCGGTGGTTTTTTCTGAACTGTGATAACCTTAGGGGAAAAGTACAACCAATTGAAGAACACGGTTCTTTGTAATTCTTGTGTCTTTTAAAGAGTTGAAGGTGTACTCCAAGGTGTGTGAGAAAGTTAAAACCTGTTTAAAGCCTCAAGAGCAATTTAACAGAAAGGGAGGAGCTGTCTGACTTTTTGTAAAGAACACAACTCTGTTCTGAGGTCACGGAATCCGTGTAAAAGACTTCTCCATTGTGACTTCTGCTACTACTTTGTCTGTTGTTTCTTTTCTGGTTTTTCTCTCCAGTTACTATTTCAAAACTGGTATTTTGGAACAAGTGGACAAGAAAGCTGGTGTACAAGTTTGGAAAGCATGCCCTCGGATGGCAGGAGAACCCAATGTGAATTGCCTCATGCTTCCTTCTCAGCACAGAATGTGCCACAGCCTGAATTATACAGCTGCAATGGATGCTTGAGAGAGAGTTTTTCTGCTCCCTCTCTCCCCTCTGCCAATCTGGTTGAACTCATTGCAGTCTGCTTCAAAAAACAGACTGGAGCAACAAAAACAGCACTTGAATTTTGGTGTTTCCTTCCCCTTTGTGATTTCTGCCAAGCACTATTTCCTTGTACCCATTTATTGCCACTCAAAAGATTAGGATTAATGTTAATACTTAAAAACTCCCTGCCTTTCTCTGTCTTAGCAAGTATATCCACTGGGAAGTATTAAATTCTGCCCTGTTTCACTGCCATTTAAAGGAAATTTTTTAGGTACATTTCACAGTTAGGTTCCTATACTTTGGAGTAACAGAAAATTTTCTTTAATTTCATAAGAAAAACACTTTTATGATTCATTGTATCCTAAATCATTGCATTTCTTAGATTTGCTAGAATCCAATATGTTGTTCAAAATGAACAATTCAGTTCTCTCTATTTGTCTAGATTTAATAAGTTCAGTCAACCAAGTTAACAAAGAAAAAAGACACTACTATGAATTATTTATCAAGCAGCTATCTTCCCTGCCTATTGATGCCATCTATGCAAATATATTAATCTATGTATATTTGGAATACTTAGTTTTTTGAGCCAAGAAAGAGTTCACTGCAATTATTTATCACTGTTCTTTGTGCTGTATTGGAGACCTGCAATTGTTCACATAACATCAGCTCTGTTACATGCCAGAATTAATACAATTTTTATTATAAAGAGTTTTGAGGGGAAATACTTCTGTGAAATCCAAGTTCCCTTTCTACAACTTTTCATGCATAGAAGTTTGAATTTTCTTCTATTAACCCTTATAAAAGTGAATTCAAATAACTTTTGCATTTGGAAGAAGCAGTTCTGTAACAGCTATAAGCATTTGCTGAAGTAGATTTTGATGTGCAAATGATTATTTGGGGCAAGGTTTTTCCACATTACAAATTTAAGCAAAAATTCTAAATCCAGCAAAAATTTTAGGCTAACCACAAGTGGTTTTCAGAGAGTTTTGATGGGGCTCTGGTCTTGTTTTCCAATGGATGTCTTTGCAGCATGTTATTCCCCATAACCTCAGTTCATTTTTGAGTTCCTTTGTTCTTTAACCCTAAAAGTCTCATTCTTGAAAAGCAGATGACTATGGCTGTCTCTGCAATAGCAATTGTATTTTACAGAAAGCTTTTGGTTTAAGAACTGGAATTATCAAAATGCTGCTGCACTAACATTTTAGTTTGGTACCGTACTACACAGGGTTAGTGGGCAATGGCTGAGATGGCTCTTACTGACTGTACAACATGCATTATGTCCTGACTTCACCTCTATCCATCAAATGTTGCAAAATTCATATTAGAGATGATTATGCCTGGGTTTCAACTGTTTGTTTTTATCTGCGTAACAACCACACACATTCCTCCTGAAAGATAAATCCCTTTAATATATAAATAGGGTATAAAGGGCATACTGTGAAAAATGCTGAACTTTTATTGCAGCACCTATTTCCTAACACGGGACAATTACTTTGCTAAAGGAAATATCTTTAATCACAGAAGAAAGAGAGATAGTAAATCCCACATACAAACAGTCTATGGCAAGACATAGAACTGAGGGATGAGTACTTTCAAAATAAAATTTTCTACCTAAAACCATAGAATCATAGAATACCTTAGGTTGGAAGAGACCTTAAAGATCATCTTGTTCCAATCCCCTGCCATGGGCAGAGATGCCACCCACCAGATCAGGCTGCTCAGGGACCCATACATTTTGGACTTTAACACTTCCAGGAAACCCCAGCTTCTCTGGGAAACCAGTTCTAGTGCCTCTCTACTCTCCAAGTAAAGAATTTCTTCCTATTATCTAATCTAAGTCCCTCCTCATTAGTCTAAAACTGTTCTTCCTTGTCATATCATCATCTGCTCTGTATGAAGTTGCTCTTCCTCTTTTTCGTAAGCTCACTTTAAGTACTGAAAGGCTGCAATGAGGTGTTCCCAGAGCCTTCTCTTCTCTAGGCTGAACAAACCCAGCTGTCCCAGCTTGTCTTTGCTCCAGCCCTCTGGTCATTTTCACAGCCCTCCCCTGGACCTGCTCCAACAGATCCACATTTTTCTAGTGCTGAGGACTGCAGACCTGGTCTAGTGGAAGGTGTAACTGCTCACGGAATGTGCACCTGCCCATGGCAGGGGGATTGGAATTAGATGATCTTTAAGGTGTCTTCCAATCCAAACCATATTATTCTATGATTATTTACTACATGGTGGGCTGGGTCAGAAAAAAGGAGAACCTCACATTGAATAATGAATTCAAAAAGGTCCCCCTCACTTTCTAAACTGCTTCTCAGAGAGGAGTCTGAGTGCATCTGTATCCAATCCTAGTCCCTGACTTGGTCAATAGTTTTTATCTATAGAATTATAAACGTGTACAATAAATCCTTTATATCACTTAGCTATGATTTCAAAGTTTAGCATGCTACCAATCCCTTACCAAGAGTCTGTTGTGGCACAGAAACTCAGCCTCAAGGAGTAATCTTGAAAGGGGTCCCTACACAAGGCGAGATCCTGACATGCAGCCTGCTGATGTGCAGGAGAGGTCAACAGGTCCTGGGCTGTACACTAGTTATAGAGTAAGATCATACTCATAGTTCCATACCTGCCAGACATCTGGGTCATCATTCCAGACAGCCCTTGGCTACCATGTTGCCATCCATCCCCAAAGGCCAGAGTAAACTGAATGCAGCCATCACCACCCCCACTGGTTGTTACGGCTTAAGAAAGAATAAGGGTGGATGTGGGGAGTTAGAGGTAGGAGGAATGGGGTGGCAGGAGGAAATGACGTTGCCACATGTGTGCATCTCTTACCCTTTCTGTGTGGCTTTGGGCACCAAGTGCCATCCTGTGTACTCAGGGTCCTCTGAGTGCCCTTCTTTACAGTCCATGGACCTCCATGTACACTTTTGTTCATTTTTCACCTTTTAGTATCACTTTCTGTGCAGACAGATGGGCTTCCTTGGGCCTTTCTGCACATACCAGTGTCTCCAAGTGCTTTTCTGGGTGGCCTTGGCTCCTGGCCTCACCAACACCAAGCACCTCTTCCTAACAATTTCCCTAAACTTTTGCCTCACTCTAACCAGATCCTTGGTCCAAAAGCCAAAGTCTTCAGCTTAGGGCTCCCACAAAGAAGGGGCCAGCTGTTGCTGCACTTTGATGCTTATTCACAGCACCACCAACAGCAGAACTCTCTGCTTGTTCTGACACCTGGTGATTTCCCTCTCCTCCTTCAATCTAGCCAGAGTCCAGATCCAAAAGACAAAAACCACCACTGAAGGCTTCCAGGACCTCCTGGACTTCCCCTTCCTCTGGAAGCCAAATCATAGCAGTCCCAGCACCAATGTTTTACTATTGCTGTGAAAACATGACCATCATCACCATAGCCTAGCAAGAAAATGGTGCTAGGTTTTCACACAGGTCTGGAAAAGCTAAAATTTGGCAGTCCATTTCACAGTGCTACTAAAACCAATGCTCAGTCTTTGCTCTATCACCTGATCATTACCATTGCCAGAGCCCAGAAAGAAAAGGGAGAGCTTCCAGCTAAGGCTCCCACACAGAAGTGGTCGGGACTGAAACCTGCTACCAACACTCACCATCCCATCGCAACCCCACTGACATCAAGGCTCTACACTTGCTCTACTAGTTAACTTATTCCCTTCTTTAACCACCCTCTAGTTGCAATAAGAAAAAGTCCTGTGAGGACCCCCATGCAGAAGTGGCCAGGACTGAAATCTGTTGCTAGCTCTCACCTTCCCTTGGAAGCCCATTCCCCTGTTTCCTGTAACACCTAATCATCACCATCACTTTCTTCTGACCCAAAAAAGAAGATGGTCTCCCAGAGAAATGGCCAGGACTAAGTGCTGTTTCTGGCATCTACCCTCCATGGAAGCCCATCAACAGTGGTGCCCTGTGCTTGTTCTGACACCTGATGATTTATTTCTGTCACCTACTTTCACCTTTCAGCCAGAACTAACAAAAACTGCAGATACTTCCAAGTAAGGCTTCCACACAGAAGCTGTCAGGCCTAAAAGCTATTGTGGTTCCTCACCTCCCCTTGGCAGGTCATTTCACAGCCCCACCAAAACTGGGGCTCTGTCTCTGCTCTAACATCTGATCACCAGCATCGCTACAGCTATAGCCCAGCAAGAACCATACAATCATATGGTTCATTAGTGCTGTGAAAAAGCTGTCAGGGTCAGCAACAGCTTTGTGTCCCACAGTTTTTGTATGGGCTCAGTCACTGGGCATTTTCAGTTTGGAAGCTGAGTTCCATCTAGAGTAAGAGAGAAGATGGTACCTTTAGTTAGGAAGGCAAGTGCAAACCCCTAGTGTTGGTGGTGCCATTGGAAGGATGCAAGGTGAGGATGAAGGCCAGCAACAGCTTTCTATCCTAGAACTTCTTTTTTGCAGTTGCTGGGCATTTTTCATTTTGGAGCATTTTTGGTTTGATGTAGAGTCAGGGTACAGTTAGTTTGATAGTCAAGTGCATCACCCCATCTAGTGGTGCTGTGAAACAGGGACAGCAGGAAGGTAAAGGCCAGCAAGAGCTGTCTGTCCTGGCAAATTTTATGTGTGAGCAGTGCCTGGATGTTACCAGTTTTGGAGCTGAGTTCTGCCAGGAGTAAATAATGTGATGGTACATTTAGTGGGAAAGAAAGTGCATCAGCTCAGTGTTGGTTATGCAGTTTATATGCTGCAAGGGGAAGGTGAGGGCCAATCACAGATTTCTGTCCTGGGAATGTTTGTGTTGGATCATTCACTGGAGGTTTTCAATTTTTCACTATCACGTGGTGATTTAGAGAGTGTCATTGTACATTTAGTTGGCTAGGTAAGTACATTATTTTCAGAATTATATTCTAAACAAAGTGTCCCACCAACACTCAGACTATATACTTTCCTTCCTACCCTCATGCTACCACCACATACTCTCACTATGGGCAGAGCCCAGCTCTAAAATTGAAAATGTTCAGTGACTGCTCCTACACTAAAGGTGACAGGACAGGAAGTTGTTGCTGACCTTCTGCTTCCACTTTTAATGCCCCAAACAGCCCTTCCCTCCCACACCTGCCCATGGTCCATGTGCCCCCATCCCATCAACAATATGTTATATAAATGCAGAAAGGCTTTGAAGAGCAGAGAAAGTGTGTTAAAAGGTATCAGCCCACCCCACCTGAAACACAGACACATGATTTAGAGCAGGTAACTGCATG
>WEIV01027564.1:718-30609 GCA_013390005.1 Calyptomena viridis | reverse complement strand
CGCGGCGCCCGGGCCATTTTCCAGCGCCCGCGCGGGCGCCGATTGGCTCCGGGACATCCCGTGCTGAGCAGAGCCCGCGCTCCGCTGGTCCCAGCACAGCACCTCCCCCGGCACCGGCAGAGTGACAGTGCTCCGACCGAGCGTGGCCGAGGAAAACACAGACTCGGGCAGCTGGGATTGGGCTCTCCGGCTAAACCGGCCCGAGGCGGCCACAGGAAACAAGACACGCCAAACACACAAGCAACCCAAAAACGTATAAAGACTAACGCCCCCCCCTAGCCCACCCCACCCCTCTACGACATGCGATCCGCAGCGAATCAAGCTCTTTCGGGAGCTGTGATATGTTGTTTATTTTAGAAAGGTATCAAAAGTCAAAGCATCTACTATCCAATTTCCAACCTTGTCAAAACTAATGATTGAATAAGACTAATAGACTTGATAATTTGCCGTATGCTGTCTAATGTGTAACTTTGCTGTTAACGGGGAAGTGCTCTTTGCAATGTAAAAGGCGCTTTCCTTTGGGTATTCCAAATTCTCTTGCAACCGTTGTACCCTAATAAAAATCGCTTGAATGGCTCTTTGTAGTCAAAACTGAAAACTTACTTTAAAAAATGTTGGTTGGTTTAACAGAAATAACAGAAATACTATTCAGTGTCTTGTACTTAAAAAAGATTCGTTTAACTTGGTAGATAAATCGATAGCGATTAATTAGGGGAAAATATGAAAGTTGCTCTGAGATGATTATCTGGTTTTTGTTTTGATTTTTTTTTAGTTACCTGGACAATTTTTTTATTTATTTTTAAAAGCAATCTCGGAGTAAATTTAATAAGGTGTTGTAGAGAGCATTTTTTTTTATAGAAGGAGGAGGGAAGAGCTGGGAAGGCATGGGACAATGAAAGCTATTTATGTCCCAAGAAAAACATTTTTTAAATTGTTTCAAAGGAACACTGGTGTGAACACTTCACATACAAAGAACCCTCCAGTCTGGGGCTCAGTTCTATCATTTCTACTCGCAAAGATGATCATAAATATTCGCAGTCACGTCTGTTTTTCTCACAGCCTTAATGAGTCGCGGCAAATAAAAAAATAGACCAATACCGTAATCTTTTTTAAATTCTTAATTTTTAAAAAAATAAGGTCAATTGACTAAGTAGTCTCAAAGTCCCGATTTTACTTGATATGTAAGGCCTCTCATTCAGAATTTCCTGGCGAAAATAAAATGAGTGAAAAAAATAGGAAAAAACCAGGAGAAAATAGCTTAAAAGATTACCTCGATTGTTACAGCTTGTTATATACTTGTTAGAACTTGTTATAGATACGAACTTGCATTATTGGATTTTTTGCGCACCTCTGTTTTGAGGTAATAACAGATTTTTCTTTGTGGCTTTGTTACTGTAAGAAGGAGCTCCATACAGCACTGTAGAAGTTTTTTCTTCATTTGTCATCGTCCTACTAAAACAAACAAACAAACAAACAAACAAAAAGAGTGCGTTTGGCTCCACGACATTTTTAATGTGTCAGTGGACTGACAGAGAGGGACAGCAGTATAAGCAGAAGCGCTGTGTCTGAAACACCCGCCCTGCCCCAGGTCACGGACCGTCCGCCGGGGCTCGGGGCGCGAAGCGGAGCCGCACTGAGGGGGCTCGGGCAGCCACCTTGGGCCCCGGCCGGGATTGCCAGGGTAGCCAATGAGATCGCGCTTCCGTTGGTCCAATCAGAGACGAAGAGGCTCGCACGAATAGTCCAATAGCAGCCGGTTGGTCTCGCGCGACCGACCAATCGGCGGGGCGCTTGGGCTATAAAGGGAGCCGCGGCGGCAGGGCAGCCGCAGTGTTCTCGGTCCAGGGCAAGGTTTGTCTTGGTTGTTAGCGGAGCGATGGCGCGCACGAAGCAGACGGCGCGTAAGTCGACGGGCGGGAAGGCGCCCCGCAAGCAGCTGGCCACCAAGGCTGCCCGCAAGAGCGCGCCGGCCACGGGCGGCGTGAAGAAGCCGCACCGCTACCGGCCCGGCACGGTGGCGCTGCGCGAGATCCGGCGCTACCAGAAGTCGACGGAGCTGCTGATCCGCAAGCTGCCGTTCCAGCGCCTGGTGCGCGAGATCGCGCAGGACTTCAAGACCGACCTGCGCTTCCAGAGCTCGGCCGTCATGGCGCTGCAGGAGGCCAGCGAGGCCTACCTGGTGGGGCTCTTCGAGGACACCAACCTGTGCGCCATCCACGCCAAGCGCGTCACCATCATGCCCAAGGACATCCAGCTCGCCCGGCGCATCCGCGGCGAGCGCGCCTGAGTCTCTTGCCGTAGGCCCTCCCTCGCAAGATACAGAGGCAGCCCACACAGATCCAAAGGCTCTTTTAAGAGCCACTACATACACAATGAAAAGAGCTGTAGCGCTGCTTTGAAGCGATCACGGTTTCTTAAATATTTTAAGTCTTTTATTAGTTAGTCCTATCTGCTTATTCTGTTACTGAGTTTGCTGTATTAAACAATTGTCTTTAAAAAACCCGCAAGGCCTCGGAATTTCCGTGTGCTTTCAGTCGCTCTCTTTGCCAATACTGGAGGGAAGTAACAGGTGCTTTATGAACACCAGGTGAGGGTGGGAGGCACAAATCGAAGGGATACAGAGAGCCTTAGGCAGGATGGAGTGCTTTCCTTTGACCGTGCTGGGCTCGACACGGCTTTGAGGCAGAAAGGTGGGTGGAAGCCGGGGAGTGTGCGGGGGGATCTGGTGTCTGTGTGCCGGTTCTCAGGAAACCTGCATCCTAAAACTCCAGCCAGCTGGGTTAAAGCAGGAACTTCCTGAGGCTCACGAATTGCGTTACTGCCAAACCTGTCTAAAACAGATTGCCATAGAGGGGGCTTCTGCCTTGCTCCAACGACTGTTAAGGCCAGGAGTAAGAATATCCATCTCAATAAATCTGTTTTGAGGCTGGTCTTAAAATGATGGACGTCCATTCTGATGACAGGGCACATGAGGCTTCTTTCTTGCAGTACAGAGGATTACCTGAAAAGCAAAGGAACTGGTTGAAAAGTACTGTAGACAGGAATAACTTATTGTGTTTGTCCAGATTTGTTGCCATATGATAAAAACTGTGGAGAAAAAGGTTATGTATTTTCTGAGCATTTTTAGGAGAGGGGAACATTTTTAATAAGAGTTTTATAAAAAGCTCAGAACAGAAATTTGTGTGTTCTTGCAAAGCAAGTGCAAATGTATTTGTCTTTGAACCTGCACTTTTACAGGTAGTGATCACAATATCTGATATGCTGAGTGGTCAGATTTCTGACAGTTTTTTAGGATTCTTCATGAGTTTCTGGAAGGATAGACGTATATGCATGCAGCTTTCAAAATGCCAAGGAGCCACCTTTGCTTGAATTGTTACTGAGGTGTGATCAGTTTAACTAGGAGTCTGAGAATTAAAAGAGGAAGCTAAAAATTAGGGCTCAGAATCATAACTTAGATTCATAAGTAGTTGATATTTCTTCACTTTTTTTGGGAAACATCTTACTGTCTTATCCCCATCTAGAAAAACTCACATCTGATACCTGGGGTGTAACAATTCTGAGTGCTGGGGAGCACTGAACACTGTTATTAGAAGCCAGAGTGGTCCCCTCTTGTCACTAGAGGCTTCTGGGCACTATTTTCCTGCTTAAAGATGCTGCACTATACAACCAGTCTGTCAGGGACAGCACTCACGTAGATGAGAAAAGAAAAAGTAAAGACTTGCTGAGTGTAGCGATTAGACAAGCTGAGGTTTGTTCAGGGATTCAGTCTCTTTATCCCTTTATTCCCTTTTTTTTTTCCCCTGCTTATTTTTTCTTCTTCCCCCATAAAGCCCCCAAATTATTTTGTTGATCTACATTGAAACCAGGCTGCAAGGAAAATAGAACTGCAGTTCTAAGTTAAGTTAACAAGTGATGGATGGAATCAGTGTGCAGTCTGTATTGAACAAAGGAGATAGTTTAATTTTTCATTTGTCATTCAAACATTATATACATTTTTTTTTGTATTATGTATTTCACCTCTATTTCTTTGTATGTAAATTAAATTTTTTTCTGAATTTGCAGTGAATAGGAATAAAAGAAACCTAAATTATAAGAAAGTAACTATTTTCAGGTTTTGGAGTTGAAGTTGTGTACTATGGCATGACAAAGATTTCTCCTTGCCTTTATTATGCAGCAGGATGTAAAAAGAGACATTTAAGTTGCTGTCTGGGGAAGGAAGGAAACCTTTCCATATGCCACAGAAGTTCGATATTCTCTTAGAAGTCAGCCAAAAGCATAAAGAAAAGCATAACCTCAGTCCTTGTTTCTTCTGCTGCAGTTGTCGTAGACTATATTTAATGTTAACTAGGAAAAATATATAAATAAAGGAACTCTGTCTTATTTCTAGCAAGTACTATCTTGTTAATGCTATAAGATCCTACCCACTCCTTTTTAGCAAGAGATACACTGGATAGCACTGATACAAGACCTGATAACACAGACAAGATATTAACTACTTATCAGACATGATGAATAATTTCCTCATTTGCTTTTGAGAGCAGATGCCATAGTCTGGTGTCAGTGAAGGCTTCTTACAGAACTTGAGTGTGCACTATAAGTAGGCACCAGTGATCTCAGTCTATTTGTTTACGATTGTAACAAGTCTGAGGTTTTTGTCATTTTAACCTTTGCTAATCTCAAAGTGGGACCTAGTTACAAAATTAAGTCATTTCAGTTAATACATTGTTTATGTGGAACAACAATTAGTATCAGCATGGAACTTACTAAAATCTTAGAGTGTAGGCTGACATATAGTTAATTTTAAAATTGAAACAATATAATTTATTTTAAATTACAGGTCTACGCAGACTCTCTCTGCCGTTCCAGCAGGGGAACTGCCGTTTTCAGCTAAAATTGTCACCCCTTACTCTGTGCGTGGTGATGTGCAAAGGCTTGAACGGAATAGAACAATTTCAGCTATAAGAGATTCACAATGAACATCTAGTCTAACTGTGGAGAAGTTCCTATCATTTAATATCCCATACCATATTTTTGGAACTGCAAAAAACAAAGCCAGGTGCTCCTAAGGCAGAAGGGTCTGCAATATAGTCAGAGGTGAAAGGTAAAGGTGTATACAGGTATAGAATATGCACATATATATATGTCTATGTACTTTGACACCTACATCACTATGCTATGAATATTTCTTATATATACTATTTTTACCTGTGTGGTGTTTCAGAAACACCATATAAAACTTCTTCCAGGGTACCCAAGATATCAGTACCTGAATTTTAATTTCAGACCAGTTTGGCTGGTTACATTTACAGAAGTGTATTGGATAGGCCAAGGTCCATTATCAAGGGCAGAGAAAAAAGATACGGTGACCGCAAAGAAGCAAAACCCATAGGAATCTGAATGCTTTCTTTCTAAATTAATAGAAAACTCGACCTCTCTAAAATATTAAACCAGTGAAAGTCTGCAAGACTTGACACAACCAAAAATTGAACTAAAGGCCAACTGTAAGCTCCTCATTACAAAACTTTACTGAATCAATTAAATTCCACTGAGTGTTGACTTCCTGATCCACCTTTTGTTTTCCTCTACTCAGTTTTCTTTTTATCAAAGACAAAACTCTTGTATTTAGTTCTCAAACCCATAGAAGCCTACTTGCTACAGGCCTTCCATCAGTTACAAAGGCCAAGGCTGGAGAGTTTCTTCCTCTCCTCTAGTTGATTTGCTCCTAAACAAAAGCCATTAAACATTTCGTGTGCCAGTATTCACAGTGTATTAAGAAAATGGAAGTTACTTCTCAGAAGAAAACACACTAGATTCCCTTTTCCAACATCTCAATCCTCTTCTCCAGTCTTTCCTCAAAGTGATAGTGCAAACAAAGAAAATTAAGAATATAAATGACAAGTAGACTAATGTATTGAATTTCTCATTTTTTATTCCTTTCATCAAGTTTATAATCTTAGCATTTGTTTTTTAACAATTGTTATTATGAAATTTGCTTTATTCATGTGATAGGGGTAGGGCTCTGATATTACCCTCTGATATATTGATATAGTTAAAATTTCTTTAGTGCATCATAGTAAAAGAGATAATAAAGTATCACTGTTAATAAAAAGCTGCTTGAAACTTTATCTTCCAATACTAACTCAGGCTATGTCTTCAGAAATGCTTAAAAGTGAAAACCTACTCTATTCAACTATTGCAAACATGTTATTTTAGAGTAATCAAGTCCTGAGTTGGAAGGGAGGAGGCAGGGAAATATAAGTACAGCCTTATCTGTCCTGATCTATTTCTCATTTTCTTTACCTGAACACTTATTTTACTTATTCCAGTTTACTTTTTCCGCAGTTAAACGGGCATTTCCAACCACCTCCCTAAAACAGCCTAATACTGCTAAAAACAATCAGTTTAAGATGACTACCGAGGAAGGTTTATTAACAAGTTTTCCTAAGAATTCCAATAGCCTTTGAGAATTTCAGAATCGCTGTCATTCAAGTATAGGAAAGACGGTGTCTCAACTCTCTTGTGACCATGTGGTGGCTCTTAAAAGAGCCTTTAGGGTGCGGGAATAAACTTCGGGATCATACGGGAAGGCCTACGGCAAGAGACTCAGGCGCGCTCGCCGCGGATGCGCCGGGCGAGCTGGATGTCCTTGGGCATGATGGTGACGCGCTTGGCGTGGATGGCGCACAGGTTGGTGTCCTCGAAGAGCCCCACCAGGTAGGCCTCGCTGGCCTCCTGCAGCGCCATGACGGCCGAGCTCTGGAAGCGCAGGTCGGTCTTGAAGTCCTGCGCGATCTCGCGCACCAGGCGCTGGAACGGCAGCTTGCGGATCAGCAGCTCCGTCGACTTCTGGTAGCGCCGGATCTCGCGCAGCGCCACCGTGCCGGGCCGGTAGCGGTGCGGCTTCTTCACGCCGCCCGTGGCCGGCGCGCTCTTGCGGGCAGCCTTGGTGGCCAGCTGCTTGCGGGGCGCCTTCCCGCCCGTCGACTTACGCGCCGTCTGCTTCGTGCGCGCCATCGCTCCGCTAACGACAACACAAACCCTCGCTACAACTCTCAGGAAAGAAAGCGCTCTCCTGCCGCGGGCGGCTTTTATGGAACGTTCCTCTCCTTGATTGGCTGCCAGAAATGAGCCGCTTTCATTGGATAGCTTCAAATTCGAAAAGCCCGCCTCGAAAGCGCGCGCTCGCGCACTCGGGCTCAGCCGTTACAGGAAAATGTTCCAAAGAAAATGAATAATTCTAAATAATGCTGTGATGAGCGTATAGAAAATTTAAAGAAGCATCTTTCTCAGCTTTGATTCACCAGATGCGCAAATAATAACGAAATAATTCCTCTAAAAGGACCGACGGGATCATTCCAATACCTTTTTTAATGAGATTTAGGGAGCCACTAGCTGCGATACCTCCAATAAAGAATCACAACTGACAATATAACTTAAATACAATTATGTATATACTTCTGCTACTGTTTACTCAGTTACGGGAAAAAAAATGTCAGGAGGGAGATGCATACCTGCCCTTAAGCCACGTCAGCCCGAAAAAAGCAAGTTTGAACGCTTTGCTACTCGTTTTGTTATTACACAGAACAAGGCGGGGGGGGGGAAACAAACCCTAAATATTTAACACTTAAAAGTGTTCAAGTTTTCTGTGTTCTCTACGCTGCTGATGTTCGATGACCCCCAACGTATTAACGGTGGACATCGAAGTGGTTAACTGGTTTCTACAGAATAATTAATGTAAAACACGTAATGTAAAAATACGGAAAGAAACACATCTCTCTAATTTTACCAGCTTTTAAGCAACACAGCTCCTTTTCAGTTAAAGTGGGTGGCTCTTAAAAGAGCCTTTGGGTTACCGAGGTGATCCGGGAACGAAAAGCCTTTAGCCGCCGAAACCGTAGAGAGTGCGTCCCTGGCGCTTGAGGGCGTACACCACGTCCATGGCCGTGACCGTCTTCCTCTTGGCGTGCTCGGTGTAAGTGACGGCGTCGCGAATCACGTTCTCCAGGAAGACCTTGAGCACGCCGCGCGTCTCCTCGTAGATGAGCCCCGAGATGCGCTTGACGCCGCCGCGCCGAGCCAGGCGGCGGATGGCCGGCTTGGTGATGCCCTGAATATTGTCGCGCAGCACCTTGCGGTGGCGCTTGGCGCCGCCCTTGCCGAGCCCTTTGCCGCCTTTGCCTCTGCCAGACATGCTGTCCCTACCGCAGTGCCAAGCGCTGTGTCTCGGGAATGGGCCCCAGCGCCCTTATATATTTCGGGCGGTCCGACCTGGTTGAGGACTGCGGCGGAGAGCGGCGGGAGGGGGGGGGAATTCCCGCCTCTTTTTCCTGTCTCCGTGACGGGCGATGAAACATCGTTTGCTGTGACCGGTTGGAGTGCTCTGAAGTGTGCAGACTAAAGAGAAAACTACACCTCCCCAGACAAAGAAATTCCAACGATGGATACATTAGAAAGCTTTTTTCCTCTCTCCTTGCATTTGTATGAACCATTTTCATACGTGTGCGTACTTTAGTTTCTTGCACTGACTGAAATTGGTTTTAATTACTTTAGATTCTCGTTATTTTCATGCTGGTTTTTGTTAATAGTTTTGGTTTATTTGTATATAAACTTATTTTCAGAAGTTTTAATGATTTGAGATCTCTTCCTGGCTTTATGGAATTTCCCACAATATCTAATATATCAGTTTCTTTATTTTATATATCCACCTTCCGATTTTTTACATAAACAGCTTTGTGTCTTTAAGCACATAGGAACCAGAAGGTACCTATTTTGTTTTGTTTTGTTTTAATGGATCTAAACGTGTACTGGAAACAAAGAAGATTCTGAATTATTATTTATGAAAGTGAGGAGCAGTCCTTGTCCAAGAATGTTCCAAATTACATAGTATAAGAACCCACCTAAAGAATGTCTTTTTTTTTTTCCTGGGGAAAACAAATGTTTATTTTTTATTTTGTTTTATGTACGTAATTTCTATGTACTCCTTTAAACTGTTCCACATTAGAACATATAATAACTAGTTTCTCTCCATTGTGCTACCAAACTGAAGAGAAGCAGCTTCCCTTGTCTATTTAATGATAATGGAATTTAAATTATGTTCTACTATAAAGCCAAAGGAGTGTTTTGCTCTCTATGGCCATATTAAAAGCATAAAAGAGAAGCTCTTTATCCTGACATCCCAGATATTGTTTCTAATAGTGTCCCTAGATGTTTTTATGGTCAGTGTCAAATCTATGACTTTTTGAGTGTGGTTCTTTTGGTTGGTTGGGTGGGTGGATTTTTTGAGGGGAAGGTAACAAATATGATTTACATAAAAATTGTCTTCTCTCTATCTAATTTGCAACACTCCAGAAAAGGAGTATATTAAGAAACACGGAATGATCGCTGCTTTTTCAATATGAAGCAACCCCCATTGTACTCTTCTGATCAGTTCACCAGAGACATTCATGGCTTTTACTCAGGTTGTAGAAACTGTTTCCTGTTGCAGAGATGTAGAAGATTTCATGGGAGTCTCCTTAGAGGAGTGAACAGGTGAGCTGAATATGATTCTGGGTCTTAAAAAATTGCTGACTATTGTGCTGGCTACAGTTCTTTCTTGTACTGAACTGACAGGTCATAAAAAAGTAAAAAAACCTTAAGCCTCTTCTGCTGTAACTAGCTTAAAAAGGATTCCAGAAGAGGGTTTTGTTTGGTTTGTTGGTTTGGTTTTTGGTTGTTTGGGTTTTTTTTTAAGTCAGACTGTCTTTTCTTCATTTAGTACCATATTAGCAGAACACCATATCTCGATGTCCCTTCCTTTCTGCTTTCCAACTCAGACTTACTAGTGGAAACAAATAGCACTTAAAATTTTATTCATTTAGTGCACATCTAGTCTAATCAGGTTCACAACAAGATGAAATCAACACATATAATTCTGCAAAACAGAGGCAAGTGACTAAATCTCCAGTGCACTGAGAATACCCTCTGGCTATTCCGATGTTTTTTTTGCACTCATCGTTTGGTTTCCGTTTGTAAGTTTTCAGATGCCTTGCCCATATTCTGTTTTCCATCCCCTAGGTAATGAATGTGATGTGTTTTAATATATGTCTATATTCTATGACAATAAGACAGGGTTCTTCTAGAGTATTGTGTCTGTATCGATAACGTCTGGGTGAATAATTAGAATATGCAGTTATTAATTTAATACCGACTTTAAAAAGTCACTCATTATATGCTACTAGAACATCAGTGTTTGAGTTTAGATCCACATTAGAAAAAATTCACACATAATATTTTAAGAATATATATGAGAATAAATTCTGGAAGTGCGTCCATGTTTTCAAACTAGTAGTTTTAAATTTTGTGTAAGTATTGCACAGGTTTGCATATTCCTTGTTTTCCACTCACTGGCAGCTGGTGCTTCATTCTCTCTCCAAAATATTCTCTGTCATTCTCAAAGAAAGAGTGGAATTGCAATCTATTCCTTGTGAATGAGACAGGTTGTAGAGATCCCTGCTTTGCACTATTGTCATGCTCCTGTGATCCACCATGCTGAACACATAGTAGGTCTCACATGGACTATCTGGAGAAAGAAATAAAATCTTCCCTTGTACTAAAAACCTAGGCACTTCTGATTGACCAGCACACTCCCACAGTGGAGGAGAACTCAGAGAATAAGGGGAAAAAAACAGTGAGCTGGAGGAATAATGTTCTGTAATGAAAAATAATGTACTGTGAAGAAAACTGCTTTTATCTCAACGCCAGGGAGACTGAAGAGTTACCAAGGTTTTAGGTAAGACAACTGTACCAGTGAATCACGAGGTTTCTTCAGACAATTAACAAAGATGATGTCTTTCTGAGCAAATCAGATCAAAATGAGGGGTGGGGAGGGTGGGCCACGTATATGTGGCTCAGCCCAACATAAGTTACAAAAACCAGACAACAAATAGAAAAGTTTGAAGAGAGCAATGGGCCTGAGATGGTTTGAAACAGCATATTCCTCCACAGGGATGGGGAGGCCAAGCGTTGACAATGAGCATATAGAGACTAGCAATGGCAATCACATTTCTACTGTGATTCAACTCTATATTGAAATGCCTTATTATGCTTGTGATGCAATTGCAGTACAGGGTTGTATCCCTATGCTAATTCAAAATCCAATGTAATGTCAAATATGCTCAATAAGAAAATTTGGGATTAAGCATTAAATTCTCTTCATGCATAATATCTGACATAACTTGGATGGAGAGTGCTCAACTCCTACAGCATGGAGATGTGATCACCTGGGACCTTCCTCTACATGTGGGTAGGACTGTAAACTGCACAAGATCTGACTTCTTTGGGACATTTTAAGATTCTAAATCTACGCCAGTGGTCCTTGTTCTCTGTATTCCCATGCCCACATACCCCATCTTCAATTCATCATGTAAGCCATGCTACAAAGCTTTGCTTACTGAAATAGAGCAGCCCACATCAGTTTGGTAAGAAACTTTTTAAGCACAGAAAGCTTTCAATTTGAGAGTGAGGTCCAAATCAATATTTGCATGTGTGGATTTGCCATTTGGAACGAATCTTCTGGCAGTAGCAGAGTTGCAGAAATGTTTTACGCTGCTAAAGCAAAACTAGCAAAGTGTCACAGATCTAGTCTGATGATTGGTACTTTGATAACTAAAAAAGATACAACATGCTGGGCTGCAGCACTGGTTTGGACAGTTCTCCATTTCCTTCTTGCTGCTGAACTCAGAAACTACATAGGGACTGATAAATCAAGAAAAGACCTCTGTCATGGTCCAGCCTCTTGGGCTGCCCATTGAGGATTCAGTTTGCCATTCACAGAGGGTGGCACACAGATCAGATGATCCTCACAGACATAAAATCTTCCAAAAATTGTCTTGTCGGCATGTCATCTGAGTCATTGCCATGGAGAAAGCTTGTGTGGGCCCCAACCCCATCACTCCATGCACCAACTGCAGTCTTTCAGGCTCACAGAATAGCTGGTATAACTGAATAGGTCCATGAAGAAAGGCTGGAGGAACTCCTTGATCTTAGGAGTTTAGGTTTGGAGTGTTGAGAAGTTAATAAAGTGGCCAGTTCTTCATAGAAACCTTTTTTAGGACATGGGAGAGAAGGGACAGGGTCAATAACCTGCAAGTGTGGGCAAGGGCAGCTGTGTTAAGCAAATCCTGGGCATGCTCAGGGCATTCTTGGGCTTCTCCCAGAAAGACACCAAAGGACCTCTCTAACAAGTCCTCCAGGTGGTTTCGCTGAACCAGGGTGACCTGTGGAGCTCAGAGCTCTGTAGCACACCATACAAGTCTGCTCCTGCATTCAGGTAGACAGCAAACAGCAAACCAGCTACTTGGCAACCACAGCTGACATCACTGCTTCTCTCAAATCCTTACTCTGCTTTCTAAACTGTCATTTGAAGCAGCATAGGTCTCATAATGCATTGACCATTGGTTAAGCCAGGAAGATATGTCAAGAAAGCATTGTAAGCACCATATTTTTCACACAACTGAGACTGAACAGCTTCTCTCATTGCCTGGGCTCACAGAAAACTGCTCTGGCAGTAAGTTTTGCAGCTGAATTCTGCCAACCCTTAGAGAACTCTAACTACTTAACAGCAGATCTAGTATTGCCTTGTCCAAATGGTCTCTTGGGGGCATAGTTTTCAAAGTAATGAATCTGATGTGGGCATTCCTGTAGGAACTTACTGAATTTTGTCTTGGACTGTGTGTTTCTGGATGAAGCCAAGTCTGAAAAGTGATGTGCATTGTGTACTGCAGACACTACTGCTATGTTTTGTTTTGGTTACAGTAATATTTGGTTGGAAAGCCAAAAACTTCACTTGGAACTCTTAGCTGCTTACAGAGATTTATCTATGGTTATACTCTGGACAAAGCCACAGGCTTTTCTTTGAGGATACAGAAGTTGAGAAACCATCACAATGTCCAGGTCATGTCCAGGTCAGAGGAGTCATTACCCTGATGTAAATGGCTGTTGTTCTTCATGTGCAGAACGTGGAACTTCTCTTTGCCAAACAGCACAAGATTTCTGTTGGCCCATACCTCAAGTTTATTAAGGTCCTTTTTAATTGACTGAATTACTTTTCACTTTGTCTATCCTTCCTCACTTGGTATTATCCGCACAAGCTAAGTGCACATTCTCTTTCACCACTCAGGGTATTTCAGAAAACATGAAATAATATCAGCCTTGGGGCATCATTTTGATTACCAGTTACCTGAACACACTGAGTTTTTATGTATAGCCCTTTGACCCTGTGCTACAGATAATTTTCAAATACCTAACATCCTGCTGATCCTGTTTTTAGTTCCTCTTATCCCAAATGAGAATTCTATGGGAGATGGTTCCAAAAATAACATGAAATGTCAAGTGTATTGCATATGGCACTCCTTCTTTCTCCCTATAGATACTTTCTAATTAATAGTTCTGTGATAATTACCAGTATCTAGACATAAGCAATTTTTGGTACCATCTATCCATTATCAAATCAACAGAACCTATTTTTTTTTCTGAGCCTTACTGTACTGATTCTTGGGGACTCCGATATCATTCCTTATAACTTTTTCTGCTCCCTATTAGAAGTTATTTCCTAACTGCTAACTTGCTGCAAAGACCATCAGTTCCTGTATTTTCTACAATGTATAATGAGGAAAAATTACTTCCTTCCTCTTCCAGTTTCAAGGGTTTAAGAAGAAACTTCAGATTTTCAGCCTTGCCTTTCAATCAGGGAACTTCAACAATACATGCCTTTTCATTAGGAAATACTTTTTAGACCCCTGACAATTAGTCTTGCTCTCTTCTGTGTATAGACTTATTTTTCACTTCTCGCTATTTGAAGTTTAATACTGAAAACTAGGCCTAAAATTCCAAGTGGGACTTTACCACTCCTGATTACAGAGGAAGATCATCTTCACCTGTCTTATAGAAATTGTCACTGTGTTCTTTTTATGATATCTACTAACATACTGGTTTTGATTCATTATCAACATAGAACTCTAATCTGAAGATCCAGATCTACTCAGGTACTTGTCAACTGCTACTGGGAGTAGCAGTTTTGCAATACTTTTTAATATTTGTAAAACTGATACAGTTCTTTCTAGGTGAAGTGTCTAACTTATTTTTGAAGACAGTGTCTCTTATCAGGCATTTTGCAATAAATAAAATGTCCTCAATCATTTTAGCATTTGTTTGCTTGTTGGTACTCACCGTAGTTATATACAAGCTCTGTAGACTAAAATTCAGACCATGAATAAAATTACAGCAGGCCTAGGACTGTTCCATGCCAAACTGTGAAGTTTGACCCTGCATTTTAATTTCATAGTTAACAATCACAAACACTTAAATATATATTATTATCCTGAAAGGGGTGGTGTTTCTCCTAGACCACATTTTCCTGATTATTTGTTTAATTTCAAACACTTTTCTGAAATGAAATAAAATGAAACAGAGAAAATCTGCAGTGTATCAGCCAGCTCTAGGAAAAGATTGTATTCTCTACTGAGACTCTTTCAAAAATCAGTTTTGAAGAAAACCTATTAAATATAGTTTTCATTTACTCTGTTATGTCTGAATACTGCAAGTTCTTGTTTTTATTCGTAACTTCCTTGAAGTTGTCTGAACTTGTAATTAGCTCAACATCAATGAGTTACTCCTATCCCAGGGTGTGCTGAGTCTGTAAACTTGAGAAACACATTAATTTGCAACCCAAAATGCCTGATTATGCCTTAGTTCTCAGCTTAGTTCTCTTTAGATACATAAAGAATAAGAGAGGCTGCATAGGATGAGTGCATAGCTGGGTCTACAGCATACTATCCGAGGACAGCTTTCAGCACCCTGTTTCCCTTCACTCAGCACAAAGGGCTAGAATTACCTTTGAAAGCTTAGGAAATGACATCTAATAACATGAATACCCTGGGTGTCATTGAAGGGGTAAGTCACAGTTTTTTGTATCAATGGCCTAGTTTCAATTTGCATTTCTGGCTGAATCAGTATTTGCAAACTACATCACAAAAAAAGAATTGTCGTTTGACTATGCTGTGCACCTGAGAAAATAGACAGCATGTAACAGTTTCAGATACCACATTTCATTTTTTTTCAGGCACTCTGTTAAAGTTACAGGTAGAGTTATATTTCCATACTTTTGCACGTAAGTCCCTATATTTTTTTGTCTTTCTGCACTTATCTTCTTCCCCTTTTTCTTCAACTGAAAACAATACAAAGTTAACTGGTCTGCAGAACTGAGATTTCTAAGTGTAGTAACGCTATTACTAATAATGATAATTCTGAGTCACAAGGATGGGTAGAGAGAAGTAAAAATTTGTTATAAAAGGATCTCTGATACAAAGGCTTTCGGCAGCTGGAAAGAATATTTAGATGTTTAAGGCTGTCATTTTATGGACAGACAAAGGACTTTAAGGGATGATTCATTAAAATGCACAGCCCTTTTTAGCCCATTAGCAAATATTTAGCAGTTATGGCAGGCAGGAGGGTCACCTCTTTGGTCAGTTTCACCCTTTGATCACTTCATAATATAGAGATTTAAGTTTTGCTGAGACTAACTAGCCTTAACATACGCTTGTCATGATCCACAGCATGATCACTGAGCCAAATCAGGGTAGCTCAAACTAGTCTTGACAAGCCTTGAAAATAAAGACTGTGTGAGAGGTTATATTGTTTTTTGAAGCTGACTTTATTTAACAACCGAAATTTAAAAAGTTGCACGACCGAGTGCTATTCAAGGTTAATATAATAGGCTTCACAAATCAACCTGGAGAAGTACTATGTGCAAAACAGTACTGAAGGAAATAATTTTTGCCCTCCATTCAACATTGTTGAGGTACATCTGGATTGTTGTATCCAGTTCTGGCCTTCACAATGCAACAGAAATGTGAACATAACTGGAGCAAGACCAGTGAAGGGCCACAAAGATGACGAAGGTACTGGAGCATCTCTCACATGAGGAGTGTCTCATCAATGTGTTCAGATATCTTATGGGGGGGAATAGAGGAGACAGATCCAGTCTTCTCAGTACTGCCTGGGACAAGAGACAAAGGGCATAAACTGAAACACAGGAAATTCTACTTAAATGCAGGAAATAGTTTTTTTGGAACATGTTCCCCAGAGAGGTTTTAGTGTCTCCCTGCTCTAGATGATCTCTCTTTGAGCAGGGGCTAGGACCTATTGCATTGCGTGTTCGATTAGAAGACAAGATAGTTTTTTTAGGAAATGTGATTGCCCTAACACTGAAATAACTGTCATTATATTTTTGTTGCCTTAGTTGGTCTACAACTAAAAGCATGCAGGCTTCTTTACTATTGACAGCTCTTTGACATCTTGTATCTTCCCTACTATATAAATTTTGCAAATGCTGAATCAGTACCATAAATAGAGTTTCCGCATGCCAGAGATGTGTTTAATATCTTTTGATCTTGTTGTGGTGGTTTTATTATTGAGGGTGATTACTTGAATGTCTGCAAAACTATTATTTGTGAAAAGGATAGCATGTCACGGTTAAAATTTGGCACTTTCTCAGTGTCTTCACCATCCTAACCATAGTATTTGTAATTAAGTGAGGGTAGGCTTTCAGCTAAATTTGGCTAATCAGCTTATCTGGATTGCTCTCCTCATGCGGTCTGAATGTCTTATTTGCCTTTATTTGTCTAAGGTCTAACCTATTTCTCCTCCATGTGAAGCTTCTGTCTTGAAAAGAAAAATAGTTAAGTATTTTCTCTACTATACAGATTTAGGAATTACTTCTTATCTAATACATGAACTAGTTTTATTTTGATGATCCTTGCATTGGAAAAGACACTATCATTGTGCAGACTTTTCTGTAATCTGCACTAGCACCTCTACAACCAGGCAAGGAAGCCAGGGGATGTTGTGGGATGATGCATGGAAATGATGTTATGTTTTGGGTGCACATTTAAAGAGGGCATAAAAAAACTGGTATGAGTTTCTAAGTAACAGAGCCTACACTTGTACGGGGTGCTTGGAAAGGAAATCAGGGAGAATATTGAAAAATGTTTGCTGTTTAATTGAAATTAAGTATTAAATGAGTCACATTTAAATATTTATCTCTTCACATGGAAACTGCAAACAATTTTTATTATCAGCTTGCTCCCTAAAATTTGCTTATTTTTATTTTGTTTGACAGGAAGAAAATTTCTCTGTCTGATGTGCTCAGATGCTTGCTTTGCTTTGTCTTTTTCTCTTATCTGTAAAACACACAGGGCAATATCAATGCTATCTGTAATTACCAGTATGTGAAACAGGAGAACCGTCATTGTGGTCCAGTGTTGCATTTAACAACCATTTCAAGAAATGCAAACTTGAATATTGTTCAAAGTTTCTGACAAATTTGTTTTATCCAACTAACTAGAAAATGTCATTGCTTGGCCGAGGATGTGGGAGTAACCCAAGAAAAACCTCCACTTTTCACATCACCTCATATTTCTAAAGCCCTCTGTAAAAAAAAATCACCTTCTGCAGAAATGGGTGGTAAGACCAAGAACATTTCCTCTGCTCAGAAGTAGGCCAGGGACAATTCTCTGTACAGAAAAGACCAGCGTGATGGTTAAGGAAAAGACACAATAAAGGATGTTGTCACATAATTCTGGAGGCCAGCTGCCAAGACTTCAAATATCTCAGACTACTAAGGAAAAGCAAAGGACTTCAGAAGTGTAAGTCAAAGTAAGGAGTGGAGACATTAATATTTACAAGGATGCACCAGAACTAAAAGTAAGAGAAATCTTAAAGTCTGACCCTTGAAATCCTTAAATAATGACCTTCACAACCTTCTTCATATGCTTTCCCTACCAAAAAAAAAAAAAAAAGCAAACAAAAAAGCCAAACAAACACCCCTCCACCACCACCACCACCCAGAGACGTTCTTTTTCCCTTTAGACTTGTAACAGAGAAGGAACAGCAATCCTTTTGTGCTGCGGGTAGAGTTCTAGTGACTGCACTACTTAAGGAGCAAGATCTGAGATCTCTTCTCCCATCTCTTTCTACCTCCTGCCATTATGTTTAATCAACCTCCTGTTTATGGGGAAAGGGAGTGAAACCTCCCCTCTCCTGATGGAATGAGAAAAGGTTTCCTAAAAGAAAACTTGAATGGAAACTTGCTCAAATGTGTGAATGTGAGGGATGTGTAGAGGACGCATCCTTGCGGCTGCAGCTACATTCTTTCAGCAGTGGTCCGTTCCCAGTTTCGAGTGTAACAAACCAGTCACAGAGCTCTAACACTAAACTATCAAAGCTACAGAGACTAAGGTACATTAACCTTCATGCAGAACTTACATCACAATAACAGACTCTGATAGATGACAACTTCCCAGCTTTCTTTGGTACCACTTACAGTCAGATTTTGCCTGGTGGCCAACTTTGTTCATTCAAACTGGAAAATAAGCATAATGCTCTCGTTCTACCACAACCAACTATGTTTCTATCTCTCAAACATATTCGTACTGTTCATTTGGGTTGTTATTGTGGGCTTTCAAAATCTATGGCTACTGTGGATTTGGTCTAGTTATTTTAGTGGGAACAGTGTCATGTTCATGAGAAACGTGGCAGATTTCACAGCCCACTTCAATATGCCTTTCAGTCTGTTTTTTACCTTGGAGTTTTTACTGACAAGCCTAATTTCTCTCAAGATCCACTTTTCCCTTCCTATCTTTCAAATTATGCATTATCTGGCCTGCGTGCAAACACAACAAAATGAAAATAGAAATAAAAGAGAATATGAAAAAGTGATAATGGTTTTCACTTGTAATTCTAATGTATCTCCTTTCAACTAAAACATCTCGCTGTCATTTATAACTTCTTTGTGTCTTCAACATTCAGTGTATCAAAAAACATGCTAGGGCCTTTTGTAACACACCTCACATCATTTTGCCTCTCAAATTCATCCATGATCCTTTGCTGAAATAGCCCACTGATGTTTTGCAAATTTTGACAAATTTTTACTAAGTACAATGTGGTGAAATATTAAATTTGATCTTAACTTGTTTTTTCCAGCCAAGGGAAAAAAAACTCTGTGTCTGTTTTTCAATTAGAAACCAATTAGGGATTTTGTCTTCTGATTTAATAAAAAATTAGTCTAAATGATTCATATCAGTCCTTAAAAAATTTAATTAATTTATTGTCATTTGGTGAGATTTAATATTTAATGAAATTATGATAAAACTGATTCTGATTAATGAGAATTGTCTGAAAATTATTTTAATATTCTGAGCTTTTCGATGAAAACCTAAATTGGAAGGTTTTTCCTTTTTCTTTAAAGAAAAGAATAGGAGGGATATGAAACCTATTTAAAAAAACAAACCAACCAAGCAAACTAACAAAACTCGACAAACAAACAAAAACACAAACAAACAAAAAATACACCAAAAAATTCCTAGCGCTCTGTGTTCAAATATTTATAGGTAATATTGAGGCTGAAGCAGGCCAGATTTCCACAGTATTTTATTTATTTGGTGAGAACCAAGGCTTCAGCTGGCTCCATTAACGTTTAAGTAGCATATGATACATATTAGTGTGTCTATACCTGTTAGATATTTTTCCCTTACAAGCCTGCTTCTGACGTTTGTAAATCTTAAAGAACAGCATACACTATTATAACAGAGAAAGTGTTAAACTAGGAGTTTATCTGGAATTTATATAAATTAACTAAGCATTAACAGCTTCGTTTTACAAACAGACCGTTTGTAAAAATATCAAAATCATTCCATCTACTTACAGAACAACACGCACAAACACACACAAAAAAAAAGCAGTCCTGGCTAGTTCCAAATACTCTTCAACAGTATATATATTCCTCTGAAGGTCTCTTACTTTCCCAAAACAAGAAATTCTGTTGAAATACTGTATCCTTGATAGTTAAAGATATGGTTAAGAGAGCTGAATCTTTATCCATATTCAAAGCTGAGCCATGAAATTGTGTTACTTCCTTCTCTTTGAAATCAATTTACGACAAAAATACTCAAGCTGCTGACTCGGTTTCTATCCCAATCTGGAGAAAACCCCCCAAAGAGTAAGCCTGTATTACCGGGGAGAATTTTTATCTATGTATTTTATTTTAATTTAGAAGGAAAAACAAAAGTTTGCCGTTCCCGGGGTCTCTCTGGCTTCACAACGCGGTGTTAAAAACAGCTTTTTTCCTTCAAATGTGGTCCAAACAGCGAGAAACTCGTCCGAATGAAAGTCTATCGTCTTCTCTTCGCTCTCCGAAGAAACTGGGGTGATTTTGCTGCACTCGTTTTACAAAAAATATGAATTTATAACTCCGAAGAAACACAGACTCGGAGGAGGAAAAGCTCTTCCTGGCTAACAGTTAGGCGGGCTCTGCAAAGCACCAATCACAGATCACCGCTTCGCTATAAATTCAGGCATCGGGGTTACTGTAGCCCAATTACTTTCTTTTGATTAGGAAGAAGTCTCTGCAGCGATGTCGGAGACCGCTCCCGCCGCCGCTCCCGCTGTCGCGGCCCCCGCCGCCAAGGCCGCCGCCAAGAAGCCGAAGAAAGCTGCGGGCGGCTCCAAAGCCCGCAAGCCCGCGGGGCCCAGCGTCACCGAGCTCATCACCAAGGCCGTGTCCGCCTCCAAGGAGCGCAAGGGGCTCTCCCTCGCCGCGCTCAAGAAGGCGCTGGCCGCCGGCGGCTACGATGTGGAGAAGAACAACAGCCGCATCAAGCTGGGGCTCAAGAGCCTCGTCAGCAAGGGCACCCTGGTGCAGACCAAGGGCACCGGCGCCTCCGGCTCTTTTCGCCTCAGCAAGAAACCTGGAGAAGCGAAGGAAAAAGCTCCTAAGAGGAGAACAACTGCTGCCAAGCCCAAAAAGCCGGCGGCTAAGAAGCCCGCCAGCGCTGCCAAGAAGCCAAAGAAAGCAGCGGCGGTGAAGAAGAGCCCCAAGAAAGCCAAGAAGCCGGCGGCCAGCGCGGCCAAGAAAACAGCCAAGAGCCCCAAGAAGGCGACAAAGGCTGCCAAGCCCAAAAAAGCGGCGGCAGCAGCAAAGAGCCCGGCCAAGGCGAAGGCAGTGAAGCCCAAAGCAGCCAAGCCCAAGGCGGCCAAGCCCAAAGCAGCCAAGGCGAAGAAAGCAGCGCCCAAGAAATGAGGTGTTGAAGTGGAAATACTTAAACCCAACGGCTCTTTTAAGAGCCACCTACTATTGTCCCCAAAAGGGCTGATACACTCTGTCACTGAGCTCCGTGCCTGCAGCAGGGCTAACTACGTGTCACTCTCTGTGTGGGACAGTTCGTCTGTTAAGTAGATGGGACGCTAAACTTCCGGCCGTGGTTACACTAAGACTTGGAAAAATAAAGTCCACATTCCCTACGAAAACGCTCTCTTAAAGGCTGTCTTTTTTGAGCACCGCAAGTGGGTGTATTCGTTAAAGGGACTGCTTGAAGGCGGGCACCTTTCTGGGGCGTGGAGGTGTCTCGTCGCTCTAATCAGCGCGATTCCTAACAGCACGGATGCGACTGCCACACCTCTTTGTGACCGTAGCAGGGAACTGTTAGCACGGCTTCTCCGCTGCCTTGGCACTGACCTTTCCGCTTGCCAGCGCTGCCGTGGGGCAGCTCCTAATTTCTGCGCGTCGTGACGGACCTGTTTTTTTGAGAAGGAGATGCCGGGGCGGGAGGCGGGTATAGCCACCATCGTTCCTCTTCTGCACCCTGCCGGGCTGGTGGCGGAGCTGCCAGAGCGGCAAGAGCTCCGCCGGGCAGCTGTCCCGGAACGCTGCGGGCAGGACTCGACCACAGGGGGAGCGCAGGGGCGGAGCGTCGCGGAGATGCCCGCGGCACCGGGGCTCGGGTTGCGCAGGGCTGGTCGCTTGGAATTGGCTGATGGGAGAAGCCGCGGCCGCTCATTGGCCGATTAGGAAATTTGGAAAAGCCCGCGCTACAAGGGGAAAAGGCGGGGACGGGGTGGCTGCGCACGGAGCGGTGTCCGCGCCGGCTCCGTGCCTGCCGGTATTCCCGGGTCCCTCCGCTACCGGACAATTCCTACTCCCAAAAGCGTCTACCGCTTCTCACACTTTTTGTCCTTGTCTTCCTATCCTGTTTTTAAGCTTAGACCGTTCCAGGACATCAATGCAAAAAGTGCTCAGTCAGGGTCGCCAATTTTCCTGGGTTTGGTTTCTTTTAGCTGTTTTTTTCCCCCTCCCTTTGATTTAGCCATGTGGAAGTTATGTGAAATTCTTAACAATGTACAATCTCACATTTTTAATAGTGTAATATCTGAACCTTATTTAATAACTAAAACATTTGATTTCGCTTTAAGCTATAAAATACTCTTTAGAGGTGAATTATCACTGCAAGCCATGACTGATTAAAATGCTTCAAATTCTATTTACTGTTTCATGTCCAAATTTTCATACCAAAAAACCCAATGCACTGCTGTGTAAAGAAAGCCCTTTTAGAGAGTATGTCGGTGGCTCTTAAAAGAGCCTTTGGGTTAAACGGCTTTTCTAGCAGGTATTTACTTGGAGCTGGTGTACTTGGTGACAGCCTTGGTGCCCTCGGAGACGGCGTGCTTGGCCAGCTCGCCGGGCAGCAGGAGCCGCACGGCCGTCTGGATCTCCCGCGAGGTGATGGTGGAGCGCTTGTTGTAGTGCGCCAGGCGCGAGGCCTCGCCGGCGATGCGCTCGAAGATGTCGTTGACGAAGGAGTTCATGATGCCCATGGCCTTGGAGGAGATGCCCGTGTCGGGGTGCACCTGCTTCAGCACCTTGTACACGTAGATCGAGTAGCTCTCCTTGCGGCTCTTCTTGCGCTTCTTGTCACCTTTCTTCTGCGTCTTGGTGACGGCCTTCTTGGAGCCCTTTTTGGGCGCGGGTGCGGACTTAGCCGGCTCAGGCATTTTGTCGCGTTCCCCCTCCCTCTCAGAGCAGGCTCAGCATGTAAAATGGCCGCAGCGCCGCTATTTATAGAGCAGTTATGCAAATTCCAGGCCTCCAGCTCGTACAATGCGATTGGACCTTCCCGCAGGGGGTGTGTCTTGTCTCCGATTGGTCACAACACGATCCGTCTCTTCATTGGTTCTTTACGCACCGACGGGTTTCAGCCAATCAGCAACTGCTAATCCCGCCCAGGGAGGGGATAAAAGGGGAAGAGCCGTTGCGTCAGTAAGATTGGGTTGGTGTCGTGTGGCTCGCAGGGTGCTGCTGTTGTCCAACGCCTAAAGCATGTCCGGCCGTGGGAAGCAGGGAGGTAAAGTCCGAGCTAAGGCTAAGTCGCGCTCGTCACGGGCCGGGCTGCAGTTCCCCGTGGGCCGCGTGCACCGCCTGCTGCGGAAAGGTAACTACGCGGAGCGGGTGGGGGCTGGAGCTCCTGTCTACATGGCGGCCGTGCTGGAGTACCTGACGGCCGAGATCCTGGAGCTGGCGGGCAACGCGGCCCGCGACAACAAGAAGACGCGCATCATCCCCCGCCACCTGCAGCTCGCCATCCGCAACGACGAGGAGCTCAACAAGCTGCTGGGCAAGGTGACGATCGCGCAGGGCGGCGTGCTGCCCAACATCCAGGCCGTGCTGCTGCCCAAGAAGACTGAGAGCCATAAAGCTAAAAGCAAATAAGCTCGACGAGCAAAGCTACTCGAGTCTTTGCACGACATTTTAAACCAAAGGCTCTTTTCAGAGCCACCCACACAGTCAAGAAAAGAGTTGTGTTACTTTCTTTACACAGCGTTCTAATGCCGAGTCTTAATTGCTACTTTGTTCAGCTGAAGCAAACTTCTGTCTCTGTTTTAAAACTTGGTTTCTACCGAAGAGTGGAGGATACGTTTGCTTTCTAAATCATCCTTTTTGATGAAATTGCGTTAAAAGTTGTCATCTGGTTGGGGTTTTTTTTGTTGTAACATTCAGTAAAGTCTTGTTCTTAATATTGATTCTGCTCAGCTCATGATATTCACAGGTTACTTAATATACAAAAATATGGAAGGGTGGCTAAAAGACTGGGGAGGGAGTGGAAATTGGTGACCATCCCAAACCCATAAAACTACATCTAAGAATGAAGAAAGTGTTTCTTCATTTCCTCTGTAGAGCTCTGTTCTTTTAAAGATGTAAAGCTTTGCTAGGATTTAACTTTATTTAGAATTAAAATGAGGAATGCCTTAGAGAAAAATGGCGCTTTCTGATCCACATCTTTACCTAGTTGACCTGCAGTGTACAGCAACAGCGTAGCACCTTTTCATTCAGGAGCACCTTGCAGTGCCAGTATATTCCCCTTTTAGGGGAATTCTCAAACTTCCTACACTTAAATTCGCTCACTGTGCATTCCTGTTCCTCTTGTTACATCAGTTAACAATGGGCAATATTATTTAAATCTTCTATATTGTTGGCAGAAGTGTCACCCAAAACCATGACCTTAACTATTATAAGTTATGAGGAAGACTAGCAGATTCCTCTTTTTAAGGTATTCCCAGAAGCTGCATCTGATGGTCTGTAGCACACTGTTTTGAGGCGATATGTCCCATCTGTGCAGCACTTCTGCTCTCTCCATCCCTTGGGGACAAGAAGGAATGCTCTGAGCTTGGAGGAAGGCAATATTCCCACTCTGACTCTCCTTGTCACCCCCAAGCTGTAGCAGAGAGGCTTTTTAGACAGGATTGTGCCATGGCTAAAGTGGGATACGAATGATAATTTATGGAGAGGAGCAGAGCTGCTGGAGCACCAGACTAATCTGATACAGTGATGGTATCTGTGCCTAAGGGTTTTCTTTGTAAGTGGACACATTTAGGGTTGTAATGTTTTCATTACACTGTTTTATTGACCCTCATTTGCTGCAGCTATGTATCTCCTGGCCCTTATACATCTCTTCTTAAATAACTGCAATTGTAATACACAAGTCTTCTATCTGTTTCGAGAACAGAGTCCTACATATATATGTGCAGAAGATTGCAACTGTAGAATGGTTTGGGTTGGAAGGGAACATTAAAGATTATTTAGTCCAACGTGCCTGCTGAGGACAGGGACAAGCTCAAAGCCCCATCCAGCCTGATTTTGAACATCCTCCAGGGATGAGGCATCACATGTTTTCTCTAGACAACCTGGTCCACTGTACCATAACCCTTGGGGAAAAAAAAAAACTTACTTATGTCCAATATAAATGTACCCTCTTTTAGTTTAAAACAATTATCCCTTCTGTTGTCCCTAGAGGCCTGAAGAAAAGTCTATCTTTCTATATTAAAAGACTGCTATAAGGTCTCCCCAGAACCTGTCTTCCCCTCAACTGAATAACCCCAACTCTCTCAGATTCTATTCACAGGAAAAGTATTCCAGTCCTCTGATTGTTTTTGTGGCCTTTCTCTGGACCTGCTCCAACAGATTCATGTCTTGCTTGTGCCAGAAGACCTCAGAAATTGATGCAGAATTCCAGGTGAGGTCTCACCAGAGCAGAGTAGAAGGGGAGAATCCCCTCCCTCAATCTGCTGCCCAGGATGCTTTTGATGCAGCCCAGGTTACTATCGGTTTCCTGGGCCACAAGCATGTAGCTCTTAATAGAAGCCCTGGAATTCCAGAGAAAGGCCATGGGTGTCTGTATCCAGGAGCTGAATTTCTCTGTGAACAAACTCCTTTAAATGGAAATCAGATTTGGTGTTGCAGGAGGTCGTCCTGTCCCCTGAGTGCAGAACTAAGTCCTGCATCTCTCCAAAGTCTTCATGTCGTCTGACAAGAAATTCATTATTTTCTTGAGAATTTCATTCCAAACACCTCTTATTTCACTCACTAATCTGCTCACCACAGTAACTGGAGTTTCATCCTCTGTGATACTTAGATTCCCTCTTTAGCAGTCCCTACTTTTGTTCTTAACCACAGTGGTTTCACCAGTTGTAAACACTGAACTGCCATCACACTGGTGAGGCCTCAAATGCAGAACTCCTGTAAGTCAGATGGATTATATGATAAGAGTGCTGGAAAAGCTACTGCTATTAAAGACACACAACTTTCAAGCAAATTGGACTGTATGAAGGAATGTAGCAAAGCAAGTTTAAATAAATGAGTTTCTCTCATTTGCATATAAAACAAACAGCAGGAAAAAGGAAATCCATACGATGTGGTGCCTTAGCATCGTCACTGGGTTTTCCAATGCACCTTCACATTCTAAAAGACTTGTGATGATAAAAATCCCAAACTCCAACTAAGCTTCCTCAAATATTATAGATCACAGATGTGCTTAGGGATAACTCAGTAATGTCAGCCTGCATAGCAAAGGACTTTGAATTGAGCAGTTCAAAGTATGAAGGGCCTTTTTACCCATTTTCATGTATATTGCTTGTTTATATTAGGAATAATGTATGCTATTGAAAAGATCTTACAATACTTCAGTTTCACTATTATAATTATTATTACAGTTGTAGCAGATGGAGATATGAAATTGAACTGCCAGATAAGCTCTCAAGAAAATGATGAGCAGCTTTGCAGTTGGTTATAACATACTGATGAAATGATTTTTTTACTAATTATGTACTCTCTTGTGCAGCCATGGTGAGATGTTGCCTTATTGCAATTTCCTCATCATAGTTTAATGAGGAATTAGGGCAACTGTTCTAATTAATGCACACTTGAAAAGCTACAGACTTTTATTTTTGTTTTTTTAGTGGAGCTGAGTTTTGCAAAGGTTTCCCTGCTTGTTTAACGCCTCATGCTATGTGTCCAAGCTCATGAGAAAAATGTAGTACATATAATCTGAGGATTGAATCCTAAAATTGGATCCAAATAAAAATTATTGTCTCCAATCAAAAGTAGTAGCAACTTCATGAGAGATCATATTCAGCAGAAAAAATTCTTTCCCTTTTAATTATTTTTGCCTAAGAAAACCCTCTGATCCATGAGAAAACTATATTGCCAACAGAAATACCCAGAAAACGTCTGAGCACACTTGTACCAACCCATAAACAAGGCAGCCTTCGAGAAAGTGAGATGTTAAATTATATCTAATGTGCTCTACACGTTGATTAAAGGAGGCTGCAACTAATTTAATACTGGTCTCAGCCTCTGCATCACAAGTTTCTGCTAGAAATAGAAGACTACTTTCCAAGTCTTCCAGATGTTATACTGCTAGAACAAAAATTTATACTGTAATCCTTATTCTGCAATTAGGAAGACGTATGAAGACATTATTATTTTGACATACTAAAAGATTCTGTGTAATTCCTTTAGGCTTTCTTTAGTATACAGAATGTTGTTTATAACTGCCTCAGGAAACATAGCTGGGCACAGATCTTCAGGTATAAAAAACAAAGCAGACCCTATGGAGCCAAATGATAATGTTACACACCAGCCTGACAGGTCGACTAGTAACAAATCTTCCAGCTACTCTTGGTTCATTCTGTTCAGTCAAAAAGCAAATATAAGCTAACTTAAAGCTATATTTTCCTGCTTATATTGTATATATGAGTGGCAATTTTTAGAATTGTTAAAAATAACAATTTGAATTGAATAGGAATTAACAGTGATAATGATAATCAAAACAAGATTTGTACTTTTTTTGACACCTGTAACTGAATGCATGACTATCTCAGTCATATTTCCACCTGAATTTAGGGAATATTTTCTGACAATAAATATTCTGGAGAATTTGCCAAGGTTCTGTAAATTATATTCCGGAATAAATTTAAACAAACAACTGTACAAATTTAAAAGGATATATAAAGAAATCAAATGGTAGATATGTTTAAAGGGCACAAAATACCAATAATATAAGAATGAGCACTGCAGACATACCACTTCTGACAGTGTACATAATATTTAAAATCTTAAGAGATTTAACTTAGAAATACAGACTCAGATCTCTCACAGTATTTATTCATTCACTTCAAATACAGTCCAACAAATACAGTAAGCAGCATGTACGAGACGTTTGTTCGCAAAAATGTGAAAAGCAAAATTTATGGATTTTCATTTGAACAAAAAATATTTCGTTAGTGTTCATTTTTCAGATCTCACATAGACATCTGTTGGTTACATCAGTAATCTCGTACCAACATCTCTCCTGTTGGTTCCCGATGTACCACCGAACACTTACGGAGGCGTGAGCTGGCGGGAGCGAGCCCGGCGCCCTGCGGCCCCCGCTGCCCCCGACACCGCTCTGCGGGGCTGGGGAGGGCTGGAAACATGGGCGGGCGGTGCCTTCCGCAATCGCAAACAGTCCCTTCGTGTTGCCTTCAAGGAGTCACAGATCTAAACGTTTCCCACCGAAGTTCCTCATTGACGATTTTCCCTGACGTTTAGGGCCTCGCTTCTCTTCGCACCGACCTGCAGTTAGCTCTGCGCGGTCATGAAAGCTCGAAACGCTCGGTGCTCAGCCCCCAGGACCGAAGGCAGGAGGGGCAGCTGTGGGAGTGTCCGGGTAAACAAAGAAAACGCGGATCCGCCATGACCGAAGCGAACAAAGAGAGCGCTGCCCGTGAAACGCTCTTCCGATGGCTCCCCGCAAGCGGAGGCGTGGAGCAGCAGCGGGGCGGGAGCGCCGAGCACGGCCCCGCATTGGTCGGATTTTGCCGCAGACCGGCGGGGTGGGACGGGAAAGGGGGTGCTGCAGCCAGAAATGGGGGCACAGAGCAGCAGTCCCCGCACCTGTTACCAGTAGAGACCCGGAGCTGCCGCGGAATTGTCACCGGCGCAGGGGGGCAGGGCCGAGGCGGGAGAGGAAACCAGCAAAGGGACGGGCGGGCTGACAGCGGCGGGGGCAGCGCAGGACGGCCTGACTGCGGGAAGCGCAGTGCGGGGCACGGCCCATCTCGGGAGAGGCGGAGCGGCCACGCGCAGCCCCGAGCCAGAGCCGGGAAAGCGCCTCGGCCGCGTCCCGTGGGAAAATCGCGCGGAACCGCGCGGGGGGCGGGAACTAAGCCCGAGAGCCCACCTCCCGCGGCAGTCCTCAACCAGGTCGGCTCCGGGGCAATAAACGGCGGCTCGGGGCGGCCGAGAGTGTCAGTGAGGTTGTAGGAAGCGGTGAGATGTCTGGGAGAGGGAAGGGTGGCAAAGGGCTCGGCAAGGGCGGCGCTAAGCGCCACCGCAAGGTGCTGCGCGACAACATCCAGGGCATCACCAAGCCGGCCATCCGCCGCCTGGCTCGGCGCGGCGGCGTCAAGCGCATCTCGGGGCTCATCTACGAGGAGACGCGCGGCGTGCTCAAGGTCTTCCTGGAGAACGTGATTCGCGACGCCGTCACCTACACCGAGCACGCCAAGAGGAAGACGGTCACGGCCATGGACGTGGTGTACGCCCTCAAGCGCCAGGGACGCACCCTCTACGGCTTCGGCGGCTAGACTCTGTTCCTCGCGTTGCTTACGCTTTTAAAACACAAAGGCTCTTTTCAGAGCCACCCACAAACCTCAAAAAAAGAGCTTTAAGTCGCTGTTTGCGTATCGGTTCCTCGTACTCATTGTTAAGCGCGGGGGCGGAGGCGGGAGATGGGATGTGGCTTTTGTTTTCAGCCGTACCGTACGGCTTCTTGCCCTGGCTTAAACGGGGGAATCCTCGGGTTGGGAAGGTGAGAGTGCCTGACTCCCTCTGGGAAGGATACGAAGGGAATGGGCTTGGCCCTCGGCTTGGGGTGTTCGTGGGGCTCAAGGAGAACGTGTGCGCTACGAAAGTTTCGCTCTTTATATGCCACCACCTTGCTTCCTTCATCCTCTACACACTCGCCACCCGCTCAGCCCAGGTCCTCTTAGGAGAGGGATAGTGGAAGGGACGGGCAGACGACAAAAGCGGGACGTCCCGGGCAGCCACTACTGTGATAGGCGGCCGCTCTCCCGGCACCGACATCATCGCGACAGCCTGAAATGGATGGAAAGCTCCTGAAATGGCGGCTCTCTCGTCTCTGCCGTTCGGGGGGTGGGACAGAGCGGGAAAGCGGGGAGGAGAAGAAACAGCTGAGTACCCGATAGCG
>WEIV01027562.1:5209-32442 GCA_013390005.1 Calyptomena viridis | reverse complement strand
CTTTGGCACAGAGACCTTCTGAAAGCCTTTCCTGTCAGGATGACTCTGTGGTAGGTATCATCCCATGGTCACTGGCCCTCTGTAATCACTGGCACCATTGGTTACATGGGCTGTCCTTCACATGGCTGCCATGTTTTGCTCTTTTCTGTTTATGTGTGAAATTTCCACCTGCAAAAATCCTGTGGTACAACATCATCTTATTTCATTTACATTATCTGATGCTTTNTCCCCAAAAGAGGTTTTGCTCATCTAGAAATAATAAAATTACTACGTACTCAATAAATATATAGCATTTAAATATTTTATACATGAAAAAAATCCTTTTTTTTCCTTGAAAACACATGAACAGTTGTAGCTATTGTTTGCAGTTTAATATATATTTCTATAGTATATGTTTTTCACAACAGAACTCATTCATATAAAATTGGACTTTGTTAAAACAAACATAATACTGTAAAACAATTACAAAAAAATAAGAAAATAATTTCATGGCAATTTATTGCATACTCAATATGCATACAGTGCCTGTAGGTAAAGTTTGAATGTACGGTCTGCAGGAAAATGTGATTATAAGACTGATCAATATAGTGTTCAAATAAATAATCAAACCAGATCTTCCTTTTTGTGGGTGGCATAAATAAAATATAACTATTTTGACCAAGAGGTTTTTTTGTGTTGTTGCAATCATTTCTTATACCATATCATTGTGTTGCCTGACAAATGAATTCCAGGTTGCCATGGAATTTTTGTCTTTGTTTTGTCTTTACTTATTTGTTCTCCCACACTGAATGGAAGAATGCAGATTCACAGGAACTAATGAGGTTATTCATAAACCTGTCAGCAATAGACATGAGAATTAATCTAGTGGTGGTCTGGTGAAAGGGGAGAGGAGGATTACAGGTACATGGTTGCCAGACAACATGCATCCACAGGAGGCCTGAAATAACACCTGAATTCCCTTTTCCCCTAAATCCCACTTGAAACTTCCACATTTCCTTCTCTGCCTATTTCCTTCTTTGTGCCTCTTTGCTACTAGTGCTATACAGAGTAGAAACTCTGCAACAGATGTGATATTCCATCTCCAGCACTCCTGTTCTTTGAGTGAATGTCTGCTTGGGGTCCCCCTGAAGGAGACTTCTCAAGCATGAAATTGCTCCAAAACCCATAAGGGCTGTTTATTGCCATATTACTTTTACTCTATATGATTCTAAGCAACAATAGCATGTTTTTGAGAATGTACTAAGCAGCAGGACTTCATTACTAATGTTTTGTATATTTTTTTTTCTTAAGAGGAATTGAGGAGAGCAGTCCAGCATGCAACTTCATGTTTGTTAGTTTTATTCTGGAAGGAA
Organism: Calyptomena viridis; assembly: GCA_013390005.1. NCBI lineage: Eukaryota > Metazoa > Chordata > Aves > Passeriformes > Eurylaimidae > Calyptomena > Calyptomena viridis. Next base: position 31,090 of record WEIV01027562.1, on the reverse strand, counting down.
GTGAGAAGGATCTTCTATATCTGTTGCTATTCTTTGTTTTTCATGGAGGAGCAAGAAGGCTTGCTGACTGTATTGTTGCTCTGTTTTTCCTACTCACAATCTCAGTAGAGACATCTGGGGAGAAGGCTATGAAAATGTGTGGGAGCAGAAATGCTATGGAAAGCAAGGGATGTGGTTTTATAATAACCCATAAGGACAGTTTCCCAATGGGGAGAAAAATCTTTGGAGGAGAAACTACTAAATGAAACTGAAATCATCAAGATGCTTGGATAATTCTTGTCTTACTTGTATTACAAGTTTCCAGGTAATTCCCGAATTGTTTTGAATTGTTCTATTACTTAGCCTGCTTTATAAATATCTGAATACACAGCTCCATGCTGTTGCTGATCTCCACTGGTTATCTGATGTTTCATCAACGCCATGCTGAGCAAAGGGTCATTGAGATAGCAGCAACTTTCAGTGGCCAGCCAGAAGTGAATTCTGTTTGACCTTTTCTTGACACAGATGCTCAAATTCTTTGTATCGCATGTCTTCTAAGACAAGCTCACCAGATAGATAAAACTTCAGGAATTTTTACATACACTATACTTAAGCTGATTCTCTATTGACAGCTTTCAGAAGAATGTTCAAACCCTACATTGCATGCCATATTCTCATGTTCCCAGTTCCTTGAAGACTGCCATAATAATAAGGACAAAAAAACCCTATTAATCATCAATGAGAAACTTCACATCTGGTTTATACTTTAGAGAGGAGAAAGCTCTAAAAGATCTCACGCCCTGTAAAGAATAAGTAATAGATTATGTCTGAGGCCATTAGTTTGTCAAGGAAGAATCTTGTCAAGCAAATCAAAAGTGCTATCACAGGACAAGGTTTTGGGAGTTAGAAAGGAAGGAATGTTTAACATATAAATTAACTTTAGCAAGGTTTTAAGGGCAGAATCCATAGGAAAGCAGCAAACCCTTCAGAAGTCAAGAAAACATAATCTTCAGGGAAGAACAGAACAAACTCAGGTTTCTTGGCAGTCGGAGCTAAATATTGCACAAAGTGTTAGAAAAATACAGAAGTACATCAGAAGCTTGTGTAAAGAAGAAGGAAATAAACTGCTTTCCAAATATGTAGTCAGTAAGACAAGACACAGCTTAAACTTATGCCTAGAAAAGTCTGGGCAGATATGAGGAAAAATGAGAACAGCAAGGTTTAATTAAACACTGGGATATACTATATACTGTTGGATGGATAAATGGTATTTCCACCATCAGAGACTTTCAAAAATTGATTAGACAAACAAGGGTCAAGAATAATACATTTTGATACTGCCTTCCAAAAGGGCTATAAGGTAGGTGTTATCTTAAAGTATCTCCTGACCTTTCAGTTGTATAATATATAACTTTGGCTTTCGGTACTGAAAATAGCTGAACCCTTTTTAATAGAACACACTTTAATTTAACAGTTCTAAACTGATGAAAAATATCCTAAGATGTCTTTCCTCTCATGTAAGTTATTTAATTAATGCTGTATTCTTGCATATTGTTACTTTGGGTTTTTCTAGCTATATTAATTTTTATCAAGGGTCAGATTTTTTGTAAACAAGGCCTCAATTTCCAGTCATCAGTAAAGATTTTAAAAAACCTTTGGTATTAAACTTTTGACAGGAAAATTATCAGCTTCATTTAGGAATTGCAAAAACCTGCCTGGAGCTTTTGAGTCTGTTTCAAAGACCTGAAAAACTCTATTTTTCAACCTAAAGAAGTCATGCAAGGGCAGTGGGAACAAAAGTTACCAGTATAACATCCTGTTAATTAGCTGCCATCTTGTTTTAAAGACAAGGTGTAATTCAGTTACTTTACCTGTCCTGTTCATTATCTCTCTCCCAAGCCTGTAAAGCAATAGGATGATGATTTCATTTGTATGATGGTGTTAGTTGTCGAGCAGGAGCAAGTCTGAGACCATCGATTCATCTATTACTTAGTGGTAATGACTTAATTAATCTGAGAATGATTAATTCATCTGAGATGAATGAGATTCATCTGAGTCAGATACAGTATTTGTATTCTACTTTGCTGTCTGGAGTCTATATTAGGCAATTTTTGCATTATTTGTACATAAAATTTGTGTTTCATGTATCTAAAAACACTTTAAACCTAGGCAAATATTGCAGAACAATATATGTAATTGTCCACTTGAAAAAATTTTCACTTTCTTTTTTTATATGATTCTGAAAGTCAGTTGCAGATTGTGCAGACTGTGGCAGATTGCGAATAAACATTTTTGAAGATGAGGCTACTGAACACGGGTTTGCAAACAGAGGCTTACACATATATGCAGGCACACTGTAAATGTACATATTGACCTTTGGGGATTTAATGAGACTTTGAGCAAAGGAGCAGGTATAACATATGTGAGTTGGATTATCAGTGACAAAGGACACATTAATAATAAGGCTGAGAGCTATAACAATTAAATCAAAGGAAACAGATGCTTGAGCTAGCACACAGATGCTTGAGCAAGCACTGTGGCAAAGCTCACTTCCAGGTCATTCTTAAATAGAAGAGTGAACAGGTCACCATCATTGTCCTGTGAAATAGTTTGTCAAACTCTCTTACTGTAGTTCTTTTCAATTTCCCTCATTCCTTTGTAACTCAGTTCCCTTAGGCTCAGCAAAGCTCCCCATTATCTCCAGTGCATGGACCTGAATGATGATAATAGTGGCTAAAGCTTAAATGGAGCTCATTCGTCATATGTGAGAAAGGATAAAGCTGGAAAGAAGTTTAAAGTTTGTGGTTATATTACTTGACTGTGAGAACAGTATTTGGATGAAGGTCAGAAATATCTATGAAAGAAAAAGATAATAACATGAAACAAAATAAACTCCATTTGAGAAAACAAGCAGTCATACAATGTGATTAAAAGGAACAAGAGTTTACTGCTGTAAGAGGAAATTGTGCACAACATATATTTGTGACTCATTCCAATATAGTCAATAAAATGAATTGCAATAAAAACATTCTCATCAGTTTGAGACATTAGCAATGATACAGTAAGAGAGGCAAGTCATATCAAAACCATTATGTATGTATGTATAAAACCTAACTAGAAAGAGGTAACAATATGACATAAAAAAATCTGTTTATCTTTGTAAGAAAAGACAACAATAGTAACATTAAAACCTTATATGTGAGGGGAAAAAACAAAAACATTACATAAGGCCTGATGCATTCACATGAAAAATCCCTTTTTAATACATGGGAAGACTTATGTGAATAAACTTCTTCATATCAACTTTAAAGTAGTAGCATTTTGGGGAGTATTTACTCTGGACTCTCTCACTTCTGATATTTTAAGACTTTTCATCTGCTCATTCAGCTCTATCAGCATTAGCAGCAGTAGGAACATCAGCTTGTGCTGTGTTATCATTTGTCCACACTTCCTGTGTTCTATGGCAAGCAGAGGAGCTGAGCTGCTTTGTTCCTATAGTGGATGGCCACTAGGAAGGCTTTACAGGGCTGCAGACACTAATCTGCCTGTCAACATCTTGGAGAGTGCCTCTGATATCCTTGTGTTATCAGGCTTTGTGTTCTCAGACTTGGGTTTGGGAGAGAGGTATTCCAGCATCTGCACAGAAAAGTTGCTCAAAACACTTGCCTCTGATTTGAATGTGAAATATGCTCAAGGAACTCACATCTCTGCCAGTGCTTGGGAGGTGTCATTCTATCTACACCACACTCATCCAACCTCTAGCAGGGTGTGCAGGCTTGGGCTCTTTCTCTAGCACAAGTTTAGAGAACTCACCTGATATCCTCATGTTTGCACTGTGGATTTTTTTGTTATTGTATAACCTGCTTAGCACTATTTTCCCACTTGCTCAAAGTCTCCCTTGTGAGGAAAGGTGTGAAAATGGGGCAGGATGACCTTTCTTCTCACAGGAACTTCAACATTTCATACAATGGGGTTTTGTTGCCTGATTGTCTGGGATTGACATCAAGAGACATAAGTGACATATAAAGTATATATTTATTAGGGAAAAGTTTTTCACTCAGAGAGTGGTTGGAAACTGAAACAGGCTCCCTAGGGAAGTATTCACAGCACCAAGCCTGACAGAGTCCAAGAAGCTTTTGGACAATGCTCTCGGGCACATGGTGTGACTTTTGAGGCTGTTCCATATAGGACCCCGAGTTGGACAATAATGATCCTTGTGAGTGCCTTCCAGTTCAGGATATTCTATGGTTCTATAAAGTGACCATTGAAGCAATGGACCCTGGCAGCACCATATTTACAGATAGAGTGAATAACCTATAGAGTGGAATTTTAGGGATGGCTAAATGTACCTCTCCTGACTTATGGGTTTTTGTGCTTTGTTTTCTAAGCACTGTCTTTTCATCTGTCCTTTGTCTCCTGGCTGCTGTCACAAGTATTACTGTTCCCATTCTGTGTACCTGTCAGTATCTTCTCCCTCTGCCCATCTCTTTCAACCTTCACAAAAACACCTCCTCTATCTTAAAGATGTTTAACACCAAGATTCCTAAGCACTGAAATCAGTTTTGTTCTTTCTTCTCTATCCTCCACTGCTGGATTTTGCTGTCTTTTCCCCATGAGATCATTTGATTGAATGAAAAGATTGTATTTGATCTTTAAGTGTTGAGTAGAAATGTGTGATATAAATTGCAGTGACATTTGAATGAGTGTCCAAATACATTTATGAGCAATCAAAACAGGAAGCAGATTTTTCATTTTCTTATTACTACAAGCAAAAAAATAACTAAAGAAATGTTTCCCAGAGCTTTCACCATCATAACATCAGTGAAAATTGTCAAAGATCAGCAATCCAGAAAGGAAAACTACAGGAGAGAGTAAGTAAATTCACTTGTGGTGACAAAAGTCACTCTATTTCCCTGACCAAGGAAACACAGGAAGTATTCTGCATTTGAGAACAGCTGTGGGGTGAGACCATACCAACACTGGAAACCAATTCCTTACAGTATATAAAGTGTTGTGTCCCAAGTCCAGTCCTGTAGCACAGGGAAGCCATGAAGGAGAACATGCTGATGGAGGGCAAAATATTCCAAGGAGACACAGAACAAGAGAAATAACACACTGAAATCTTTTCCATCGTTAACTTGTATATGTTGTTTGAGGGCCAGACTACTTACCCTAGATTAAACAGGGGTACTTCTCTCTCACTTTTCACCCTCTTATCAATCACCAAAGCAGAAGTGCAAGCTTCTACTCTTTTTGTAATATCATTTAGCCCAGCAGAGTGTTTGTAGAGCAATCTGCCATGGTAAAGGAAGACCCTTTCAGACATAACTGAGGCCAGACACTCCAAAGGCCAGGTGCCTCCTTAGGCTCCATCACTCCTTGCCCACAGCATTGCATACCTGAGTTGTCTATGAACAGGCAGCAAATATTTTCCACCTTTTGCTTCATTGAGATGAGAGACAATGCAATCCCACCAAGTAGGTAGGTGACATTTCTGACTCCCTCTCACATACAAAGCTACCATGGAGCAGAAAGAGTGGCACAAAGGAAAAATTCCAACCAGCATCCATCACGAAGTCCATTATTCACTTGTTTACTACCTGCAAATTGTTTGCAGCTAAGTAAGGCATCATATCCATACTTGTAGGCAAACCACTAAACTCCCGTTCATCTTTTCCTAGCCTTTTTTCCTGTCTCTTTACTTCCTGTCGTTACTCTTGCCCAATTTTTTCTCTTTTGAGGACTCTTGCCCCAGCTGCTTTGATGGAGAATGCAGGAAAAGATGATGAACAGAGTTCACTTACAGTGTTTGGTAGAGATTTATGATACTTCCTCTCATTTCTTGGCACTACTCTATGAGGGTAAAATTAATGATACTTTCTCACTTGGCAGGAGAATCTCACACGTGATATACAAAAATTATTGTCTCTGTGTACGTGATCTGAACTCTAACAACTTCATTTCCTTCCCCTTGTTCCTCTGCATCACAGCTAACTTTTTCTTAACTGATTGACACTGTTCAGTTATAGCAATTGTTCTCAGTCTGTATTTGCTTTTGAAGGTCAGTGCTATTTCATCACCCATCTTCCATTTCAGATTTGCAAGGGCCTTATATATCTTCTCTGTATTTTTCCCATCAGTCCAGAATAAGGTACCACTTCACCCTACAAATCTTGCAAGGGTGGCATTCTGTCATTCATACAAAGTCACTGAAAATTTATTTTTCATCTTTGCACCTGACAGTTATACCTGCATTAAAATAAAATAAAGTAAATGTAAAATTAACTAGGATTCTATAACATGAGGTCTGCTAGAAATGTATAGAAAACATATAGTTATCATCCCTGGCACCATAACATAATATAACAGCATTGTGGTAACAGAGATTTCTGATTTTAGGGAAGTTATGATTAAGATTTATTTCTAACTAAATGTATTACATACGATGTTCTAAATCTGTATTACATACTTGAGGAAAATATATGGTGGAACAGAGGTCCTCTTCCATGTTCTTAGTGCCTTGTGCACACCTTTTTAGGTAAGTATTCCAGGGATCAATACTGAGGCAAATATTGTCTAACATCTTCATTAATTATATGTTTGGAGAGAGAGCGCATGCTCAGCAAGTTTGCAGATGATACAAAACTTGGACAGTGGTTAACATAACAGTCAGGTGTGCTGCAAATCAGAGGGATTTGGACAGGCTGGAGAATTGGACTGAAAGGAATGTCATGAAATTCAACAAGGGGAAATTCAAAGTGTTGAATCTGGTGATGAATAATCCCTTACATCAGGACAGGCTGGGGGCTACATCCTAGAGAGCAGTGCTGCAGAGAAGGATCTGTGAGTCCTGGGGGACACAAGGCTGACCAACACCCAGAAATGTGCCTTCACAGCAAAGATGGTCAACAGCCTCCTGGGCTGCACAAGGCAGAGCATAGTCAGAAGGCTGAGAGAAGGGTTCTTCCTCTCCACTCAGCACTGGTGGACCCAGCATCTGCCGTGCTGGGTCCAGCTCTGGGCTCCCCAGGCGTATTGGAGTGAGACAAGCAAAGGGCCATGAAAGTGAAGGGACTGGAGTATCTGACATATGAGAAGAAGCTGAGAGAGCTGAGACTGCTTAGACTGAAGAAGAAAAGTTTTAGATGAAACATCAATGTATATAAATACGTGGTAGAAGAAAATTAAGAAAACAGTGACAGATTCTGTTGAGTGCTGCCCATTGACAGGGCAAAAGACAATGGGCACAAAAACTGAATACCCATGCATCTGAACACAAGAAAACACTTTTTCACTGTGAAGGTAGGTGATCAAACACGGGAACAGGTTGCCCAGAGATCTATCTCCACCTTCAGACATGTTGAAAACCCAACTGGATGCAGTTCTGAGCAAGTTGCTGTAGCTGACCTTGCTTGAGCAAGAGTCAGACAAAACAATTTTCAGAGGTGCCCTCTCAGCCTCAAAGATTCCGTGATTCTATGATTCTTCATTTGAATTTTACTGAAATTTCTTCTTTTTGGTACCTTGCCAATTAAAAATAACGAATGTTTCCACATGACATTGCTAATCACAGAATTTCTCCCCATAACAGGATATAAAGTTCTAACACCAGGAGAGTTTAATTTTTCAAGGCTGCCATCTTGTAAGCGATTATGCATCTTTATGTTTACATTTGATCAATTTGGACTTTAAGGAGTTTTTTTAAGATGTTTACTCCATACATTCTTAAGTAAACCACTACATTAGTGATTACAGCCTCACTCTAAATGTAGTGATGCTTTACTTAAGTGCCATGAGATCTGGCTCTGGGAATTCACAAACCACATCTGCACGCTAACTGAAAGTACAGGAAGCAAAATTTACTTGCTACGTGGCAGTCCCAGATAAAACCCTTCAAGTGCACAGAGAGGATATGGTCATCCCTTCCAGTCACAACCTGCTGCATCCCACTTTCAGGCAGCATGTCAGAAATTCTGTGAGATGCAGTGAAGCTGGGCTCCACAGTGAGGTATTCTGCATAGCTCTTATTGAGCTGTCTAGTTGCAACTTCATAATCAATTAACTCCAGTCTTTGGACACCTCATGCTCCCAGTAACAGCTTATACAGCAGGACCGTGTGGTTCTACTGTGCCCTATCCTTCACTCTCCAGCAGATGTTTTTTATGGTCTGTTTGAAGTTACCTTGGACTCTGTTGATTGCAGCAAGTCCCACCTGCTGTTGAGTCAACATGTTCTACTTTCACTACCATAATACTGATACCCAAAGCTCTTTAACAAAAAGGGGAAGGAGGGGGTGGAAGTGGGGTGGGGTGGTGGTGGTAATGGTTACTCTGAAGAATTTGAGTATAGAAATGTTCTGCAGAAAATTAGATTATTTCTGTTACACTGAGTTAACATAAAATCATAAACAAATACAGAAGGCAGCATGTCTACCTAACATGTGCTAAGTGTAAGTAGGGATGTGCTTTCTACGTCTTTCACATTTTTATGTAGGCTTAATGTCCTCCAGATTAAATAGGTGTGGCATTTTCAGGAATGATATCTGAAGTCACTCTTGCTATTAGCATGTGAGTAAAAATACAAAGCATCTGATCTGAAATAATTGCAAAAATGTCTACCTGACTGTAAAGGGAATGAGAAAAACATCAAGACTCTACTTTGAAAAACATTTTTATACTGCCCTGGAAAGTAAGATGCAGGTGGTATTTTTTGCTATGAAGTGTTATGTAAAATAATATCTTTTGCATTACCTGGCCTACAGCATAAGGCCACAAATTAAAGCTAGTACAGCTGAAGACAAAGGTTTAATATAGCTTGAACTCATGGAATAGAGGACTGGTTTATAAGTCCTCCTTAGCAACACATGGTCACTCCCAACGGTAGCTCTGATCCAACCTATCAAATGAAAAATCAGCAGTTCATATTTTTTACCACCTTTTCTGCCTGAAAAGTTCTTGTAACAGAATGATCAGATAAGACTGCAAATGAGCCTTTAAGAAATTAGTTTAGGATTTACTGTGATAGGAGTAAGTTATAAAGCAAATAGAGGCACTAGTATTTGGGTTCAAAATACATGAAACCACTACTTTTTCTGCTGATCCTACTTTCTTCTCATCTGCCTTTCCCACTTTCACCACAGAACCCGCAGAAAAGTCATTAGAGATTGGCAGATCTGTCCTTTCTCATGCGACCAATTTTCTCCATGAAGTCAGTTACTTAACTGTCTGCTCTATAGAAAGATATGTTGAGCAGAGAGGAAAATGCTTGGGTATCTAGTTTCAATCGATTATATTTATGGGGCTTAATTCACCTTTGTGATTTGATAACTCTTAGCATGTTCATCATCAAGAACTCCTTCATGCAATTTTCTTAAACACACCCACTGTCCTAACTAGTCTTATACTGCTATCCTTTTTTTTTTCCTTTTTGAAACCCATATTTAAATTAAATGGCCTCAAAAATGCACAGAGAAGACTTCTGGATTTGCCATTGAGTCACAGGAAATAGAGCCTGGGGTGAGGGCAGTGGACAGGCAGGGTACTCTGGGTTATGAGCAAGCCTCTCTGTGAGGTGAGTATTGACAGAAGGACTATACTTCTGAGAAAGATATTATATCAAATCCCAATATCTTCACTTTTCAAGGTAAGGGAGATTAAGAGCTGACATTTCAAGACCAAGTCAAGAACCTACTGATTAAACACTAATCCAAACTGTCCCTTCTTTGTTATCATCAAGGAGAAGAGCAAGTTATATTAAAAGGAGAGAATAATTTTGTTGTTGGATTTGCTGAGTCCTTGCATATTTCTCAAGGTTATGATATTACAGATTGCAGACAAAAAATCAAGTTTAGTCTTGGTGTGTTCCAACATAAGAGCAAAAGAAAATAGTGTGTACTCTATTGTAGTGATAGCTACTGAGCTTTGTACGTGTTCACTTATGTTCTCACAAATTTTATTCTTCGGTCACAGAAGTATCCAAAGAAACCTTTAAAACAGATTTTTAACCACTGTTAACTGGCTGACTAAACTACTAATATCTCTTCTTAAAGGTTGGATCCTGCCTTCCTCTGATGTAAGAGTACCTTCTGGTAGACATGCTGTTTGATTCACTTGCAATTCAGCTCAGTATTATTATGGTCGGCATTCTAGTAATGTTAGCCTAGGGATTAACTGTGCAAATAATAAAATTTTGAAAATCGGGTGCTAAAATGAATCTTTTCATATTCATGATAAATAAAGGTTAAAATTTCTCAGTGCTTTTCCATTAAATGTATCTGTCTGTTCTGCTCTTTCAAGAAAGAAATGCAGATTTTTTTGAAAAATAGCTGCTACTTCAGTGCAGGGCTATCTCCTGCACTGCATTTTAGTAAAATACTTGGCCAGAATCTTACACTGTTTGGGACTTACAAGAAATCAATTATTGTAAAACTAAGCAGACACAAGAAAAATACCATCTCAAGATATTTGTAACTATCCTTTGCAGAAAATCTTGTAGAGTATAATTACCTCACAGACAAATCTTTTGTGTGATTTCATTCAAATCATTGCACTTATATTATACCAGGAAAAGATGCTTTTTTCTAATCTCAGCTAAACCCAGAAAGCATGGCAATATCAAAATGTTTGAAATGTTATCCCTGAAGACAATGTTCATGATTTCCTGTTCTTATTACAGCTCTACTGATGGAGCAATTTCCCAAAAAGTAGGGTCTTGGTTGAGCTTCCTTCTTATCATTAGACTATTCATACCCAAATCACCTACCTTTCTGTTCGAGTATGCCAAGCATGAAGCTTTGAAAATGGTAGGAAAGGGATATAGAAGTAAAATGTACATGACACTCAACTTCTCTTCCTCCTCTTTATTTTGAGTTTGGTTTTTTTTTTTTACCTTATATCAACAAATTCAGAATTCATCAGTCCAGAGAGTGCAAAACATGGACACGTAAATAACACACACCGCATTTTAGCACATTGGTTGTGTGCCTGTGTGTTTATCTTTACAATAAACAATTAATGAATAAATTGCTGAAAGAATTTTCAGGCTAAGAATTAAGGCTACATTTAAAATCTTTCTAGGCAAAATCCCTGATCACAAGGTGTGGTGGTTTGACCCTGGCTAAATGCCAAGGACTCACATAGACAGCCACACTCCCACTCCCTTCCCTGCTAACAGACAGAGGAGAGGAAAGACTGAAAAGGTTTCACAAGTTTGTGATAAGGACCATAAAAAACCCTCCTTATTAGTTATTTCACAGGCAAACGGGCTCCAACTTAAAANCCCATGGGCTGTGGGGGAGACAACTCGCTTCACTATGGTCTGCCCCACGGATTGCAGGGGCCCCATTCTGGTGCTTAAGGCATCTCCTCTCCCCCTCTTCCACTGACCTTGGTGTTAATCACAACTTCTCACTCTGCTCTTCTCTAAGCACCCATGTTTGTCTGCTCGTGCTTTTTTTTCTCCTTCTTAAATATGTTATTCACAGAGGCCTTTCCATAACTCCTCATTGGTCAGCGGCGGGTCCAGTCTGGACTGACATTAGCTCTGCTGGAAATGGAGAAACTTCCAGCAGTTTTTCAAAGAAGCCTCCCCATAGGTCCCCCTGCTAACAAGAAAAAACCTGGCCACTAAAAATGACCACACAAGGCTTCACAACTTTGCCCTTGTTGACATTTTCTTGCTGCTGAGTATGAAGCGACCACATTGAGTGGCTCACAACAGGATCTGCCTGGAGTAATGAAGCAATGAGATGGCCCTTCCTCCATATTTTGGGTTATTTGGGGGTGACTTTTATTTCCCTTCTCCAAAGACTCAAGGACAAATAGACCCTAGCACTCCTGAATACTGGGCATGTGTTCCAATCACCATATCCAACAAACTTGCCTTAAAAGTGTGCATAAGTGTGCTGCAGTGTCAAAGACTTATTTATGTACAGAACTGATGGGGATGACAGAAGGACCCCCAGACCCATTTGGATCAACAGCAGAAGACAAGGAGATATAACCTATGGCCTCTTAACTGGCATCAGGTCACTTTGTATGAAGAAGCAAGTCAAATCCCTAGATCCCACATGGCCTCTTGTAGAGAGACATCTAAATTCATGAAATTAATATAGTATTTGGAAATGGAATCTCACTGTTCCAGTAAAATGCTTCAATCTTCAGTGTAACTCTTTTAATGCTCTCATAAGAGCAGGAAACAAATTTTATAAATACATGATTTTCACTAACATTTGCCACCTTGCCATGATGCTTCAGAGTCCCTTCTCAGTTACCAGATTCTGCTACCTTTCTCTGTGGAAAAGGAAAACTGAAACCAATACTATCCCAATTAGATCCTTCTGCTGCTTGCAAAATGTGATTGATAAAGACTATACTGGTGTCAAGTCCCCAAGGTGAAAATAGCTCTGTTTGCAAAAATTTCTTTAAGCTGTTGCTGCCTTGTCCTCTCATTCCCACCTTTGCACTACTGCTTGATGTAATTTATACAGACTGCACTAATGATTGCACTGACCTAACTGAGGAGGGTCACAAACTGCTGCAGAAGTCATAAACTGAAAGGATCACCACCCAAACAGGTTTTACTAAGGTCTGTTTTCATCCAGACTTCTGCCCTGAGACCTCACAGTTCTTACTGAGCTGCAAATGAAATTGCCCCTGTTCCCTTGAACTCTTCTCAGATCTCAGCTGGTCTGGGAAGGGCGACACCTGGTTACTCTGCTTCTACACCAGCATGGGATTTTACCCATGTGATACCATGAGATCAGTGCCTGTCAGGGAGCCTCTAGATTGATGAAAAAAGGCTAGATGTGATGAAGACTTTCTTCTTTTTCACATCAGTCACTCTTATCTCAATCTGCGAGTGAACGTTTTCTTCTCATCAATAGCAAATTTCAAGATTTTGGCTTTGCTTTGCAAGAAATTCCACTGGAGCCACAGATAAGATTTAGGATGGCCATGCTGATTATTAGCTCTTTCCCCAGACAACAGAGGAGATGTCGGCAGCACAGAAAATGTAACATTTTTGGCCTCTTTACATTTCAAAAAATAGGAACTTTTCCTATCAATGAAGTGCTTTCTAAAAGGGCATTCTGTTTTTGAAAAGAACAAACCCTTACCCCAGTGCTATCCAGTGCATGAGATGAACCAAAGATACATAGACATTCTGCAACTCACAATATGTGTTGGTTCATCCTATAGAGAGGAGGCTTGAAATTGTTTTGTTAAAGAGCCTTCCAACTTGAGGCAAGGCAAAGATAAGAGATACATAAAACGAATACATAATATGCCCTTAAGTAAAATAACTAAATAAATAAAAAAAACCAGCCAGGCATATGCTTTGCTTACTAAGATCATCTTGGAATGCTTGTTTGCAGCTCAGCAAACGCCACTTTGCAATAGCTATACTATTCCTGAATGGTGATTAAAGAGAGTTGGATTTATAACTGTGATAAATTTTTAGTATTTGGTTGTTAGCAGACAACATATGAAAGAACTTTAGAAACAGGAAGACTCATTATTGTCTTCTTCAGTCTGTTAACTTTGTTAGCTGCTCAGTCCCAAACTGTATGTAGATGGTATTAAAGGCAAATTCTGTAGATTAATTCAGGCAATGGATATCAGTGATTATGTGGAGAATACTCAGATCTGCAATGGTGTCTGTTTTGTGCCCCTTTCCTTGGCCACAGAGAAGCCAAGAAGGGCCATGGCTGAGTGGTACTTTTAGATGGACTGGTATTGCCTGGGTGAACACTAAAAGGAATCTTTTCTATCTTCTACTTTTCCCTATACGTAAAGCCTTTTCTTAATCCACTGACTTAATTAAGTAGGAGAATGCAAGCTCATCAAATTTATCTGTAATATATGAGGATGCAGGTCTCCTGACTTCTGAGAAATTGCATCTTTTTCCACCAAAGGTAGATTTGTCTTCAGGTTTGCCCTGAATACATTTTCCTTCATAATTTTATTCCATTTAATCTGAGCTGTGGGTTGAGTGGTACAGGAGAAACATTAAGAAATTCTCAAAGGTGTAGAGAACAAGGCAGCAAGTGTGCTGAAGCTATCCTGTTTTCTCTTGTCCCCCAAGTGTGGTAGTTGCCACTCACTCTCCCAGAATGAGTATGGAGTGGCCACAACTACAAACAACTGAAGTAGACCATAAGAATAGATCAGAAAGAACACCTGAACGTTAAGACTGATTAACAGTTCTGCCTGAGTTTATAGCTTTCAATACCCTTCTCTGGAAAATATTTATGAAAGAAGAGTGTCTCACCCCCATGAGTTACATTTCCTTCAGCAGAAATTACCCACTTTAGATAGCCATTATTTTTCTAAAACACAACTTTCCCTCCCCCCCAAAAACTGGCATCTTTCAACCCAGTAATAATTTGCACTGAATTCTTTATCTCTTGAAAGTTGAATTTTTAGCGAATGAGGAAATGACAGGAAGAGAAATATGACATACTGCCAATTTTCTGTTGAGCCATGTCTGTAATGTACTCCATGGGATCCTGTTACTCTAGGCAGTCATTCACAATTAAAGAATTGCAGCATGTCACTTTTAATTGGCATGTCATAAAATAGTTTTTAAAGCATTGTACATTAAGGGATTTAAATCTTTTTAATGCTCCCGGATGGCAATCTCTCAAAGTTCATATTGAGGCCAGACCCTTAAAATAAATAGAATGTAGGCAAAAAAGCAATAACACAAATTAATGACATGTATTGTAGAAAAGGTTTGAAACAGTTGAAATAAGATCTCTCTGAGTTCTGAGTTTTCAAATAAGTCACAGCAGTAAGTGGGAAGAAGGACGGGAAATTTCTATTCCTTCACCATGCTGAGATAAAGTAATTTATTACTCTCCAAAGCAAAGATTTTATATAATTCAGCACAGGTAGATCCAGATGTGTGAAATCAAACCCACACAAGGAAGGACCCAATCCAGCAATCAGATTTGCATTGCCTGAGGTACAGCAATATGAAAACCATGGAACTGCAGTACCAAATAGAAAGGCACTCCTGAGGATACAAGAGTATTACTGTCAGAGAAATAGGCAATGTTTAAGACACTTGGGTCCATAATGCAATGTGA
The DNA here is from genome assembly GCA_013390005.1 of Calyptomena viridis. Classification (NCBI taxonomy): domain Eukaryota; kingdom Metazoa; phylum Chordata; class Aves; order Passeriformes; family Eurylaimidae; genus Calyptomena; species Calyptomena viridis. Next base: position 16,023 of record WEIV01027562.1, on the reverse strand, counting down.
GCTAACTGGGGAGATATGGTAGCTGTCTTTTCCCAAATATCCATAAAAAACATGTAATTTCCAGAAGTTTGTGAGTATCTAAGAAAGGTTAATAGAGGTAAATATGCTACTGAAAAAAGAGGTAATTTTACCTAACTCTAGCATTTTCCTAGCAAATTCTTAAGGTAAAAACAAGACCAAACATGTTTATGTAATTGAGTTTGCTCAATATGCAGGTATTGTTGGAAACAAGAAGTTTTGTAGGCGCTGTTGTCATTAATGAACAGTTTCAAATAATGAAAAGCTGTGTCAAAAATAGCCATCCACAAACTTAGCAATACATACACATCTGAAAAGAGGTGCAACTTGGACTTCAGTGCACCAGGTCTGGCAGGATCCTTTTGATAGCAATTTTTTTCTCTTATCCTAGAACTGTCAAACAGACTCTTGTCCAAACATGTTTTTTTAGTATCCAGGATAAAAGACTACATTACAAATCTGTGTTTATTTTTTTTAAATCAACATAGATGATAATAGAGTTTCTTATTTTTATTAAGATTTACTTAACTTTTTACTAGGTTTTTATGTCTGATCTGAATTTATCTTGATTAGTTTGCAATCATTACTGTAATGCCAAGTACTTGACTGCATGTATTTATAAGTACCTTTGTAAATTTGCATGTTACATAAGTGCCAAGAATTTTCCATAATAAATGCTAGTGATCAGAGTAACAAATTCATTCTTGGTTGTATAAAATATTTTTCCTCATTCCATCTGAATTATTCCAGTGATTTAACAGTCTTTTTCTGCTTATGTTAAAAGGATAAACAAGTATGTCACTTGTAATTACCATCATATTTCTGTCCAAAATCTCACTCACAGCTGATCGCTTCTTTGAAGTTTTGGAAACATCAAATTCAAAAAGAAAATTTATCCAATTTCTTATTACTAACACACAAACTATAATTGACAAATTGCTATCTGTATCCTGTAGCCAAAGAAACCCCCAGTGTTTCCTTTCCACAGACCCTTTCTCAATTCTGAAAGGTATTATCCATGGAATAATGATGACTTCTGCATTTATGTAAGTCCATTTGTTGAGTATTACATTATTTAAGGGCCTCTTTTGTCAGACCAAGTTTGTATTTAGCAGTTTTCCAGGATTAGCATCTAGTGTTCATCTAGCCCAAATCCAGCTGGAAGTGATAAAAGTCAAGGACTCCTTCTAATGGTCTATAATGATCAGATCAAGGATCAGTCAATCCTTTGTACACTGAATCAATATTTTAAAGCTAGACTCAAACTACAGCAGAACTGAACTGTGCAGTTCTGTCCTGTCCTTCATGACAGACGAAGGAGTGATAGCATAAATGGGTTAGATACAAGTTTTAAGGTAAAAAAACTAAGTTTATTTCAGCAATCTGAGCATGTACTCAATTTACAGCTGAAAATTATTATTTCTTAATCTAAACTAATAGAAACAAGAGAAGACTTTAGAAAGCAACTTGTATGGAAAACAGCCAGATACAAAATTGCAAGACCTTGATCTCATAAAAGAAAGTTTGACAGACTGGAACCACTTGAAAAAAAAGCCTTGTGAAACTTTTGAATTTTCCATATACAACAGAAAAATTGACTGCTTGATCAGATACAATCAGTGTAGCAAAAAAACTTACCAAGAGGAGGTTGTATTGTCTGGATATTAAGGCTAGGGGAAAAAGGGGACTAACTATAAAAAAAGTGTAATTTAACAGTTGCATAGAGAAAAGCAAGAGGAAATAGTTAAGTGCAGGGTTAAAGCACAGAGAGGACTGAATACATCTGAGATTCTGCCAAACAGTAAAAGTAGATATTAATAGGTAACTTTGGAGAAATTAATTTTATTAACTCACCAGGTATAAATATAAGGATGGTTGAAAGTAAAGAGAAGAGAATCATCTTAACAAAACCAAAAAATTTCTCTGTAATGTTTTTTTTAAAAAAAGGTATCTATAATGTTTCCTTATATAATCATTGCCAAACTGCCTTTTAGCAACTCTAAAACCATTCTTACTTTCTATTCAGCCTTATAGGAGACACACCTCACCATAAACTTTCAAGCAAAAACTTTTTACAAAGGTACAATAAAGGATATATAGTCAAGAACAGGAAAAAAATACCTATCAGGTGAAAAGCCATAAACGAGTCATAAGGGCAGGTGATGCCCAGAGCTTTGAGACAAAGGCTACAGTCCTCAGCTACAGACCTACTAAATAGTAATTCCACATATTATTGCCTCAGATGAACTACCACACTCCAGCAACACAGGACCATGGATAGGCTATACTTACGTTCGCCTCAGCCATTTAATTCCTAAGAAGCCTTGACAGGGGAGATCCTAGGAGATGAGAAATTAGCCTTAAGCCAATACTAAATTAAAATTCTTTTGTGCAAATGCATTTGCCATGCTAGGTGCACCAAGATTCTCTTCCAAGTAAATAAATGGTACCACTTAAACCTTGGTCTTCTTTTTCCATTAAAACCATCTAACAGGAGAAGGGAAAGCCTGATCTATTGCCTATTAATTAATTTGCAAAGCCCATAATATGACCTAATTTCATATAAGGCCATGGGTTTCCTTGTGTAATGGGTTGACCTTGAATGGATGCCAAGTGCCTGCATAGTCTCTCTCTATCGCCCCTCCCCTTTTCCCAGGCAGGCAGGGGGAAAAGGGAATAAGATGGAAATGACTAATGGGTTTTGGGATAAGGCAGTTTTACTATAAGCATGTAGTGGTTTGACCCTGGCTGTATGCCAAGAACCCATTACCCATTACTCAGCTCTCTCACTTCCCCCTCCCTGTGCAAACGGACAGAGGAGAGAAAAAAAAAACCCGAGGGCTTCACAACTTTGAGATAAAGACCATAAAAAACTCCTCACCAATCATTTCACGGGCAAAACAGGCTCCAATTGGGGATATTAAGAATTTACTACTATCAAGATCAAAGTTCAAGAGTGAGAAGTTCGATAGATCTTACAGACACCTTTTCCCTCTACCCCTTCTTCTTTCTAAGATCTCCCTCGTTCCCCCAGCGGCCCAGGGAGATGGGAGTGGGGGTTGCAGTCAAATGTTGGTTCTGCCACTGCTCAGAGAGAGGAGTCCTTCCCCTGCTTCCCATGGGGCCTGTCTCACAGGAGACAGCTCTTCACAAAACTGCCCCAACGTGGTCTCTCCCACGGAGAGATATAGCCATATCTTACAGGCTACAGAGTGTTATCTCATAGCACTCTTAAGGCTGCTGCAGGGCTCAGTACCAGTACTGCAGACCCAGTACACCTTGACTGTGGCTCTGAATCTTCAGCTTACATAGGGTGTTACTGTGGCAANACCTTGTTACCATTGTAAAGGCCATGGCTCCAAGCTTGATCACAGCTATCTCAGAACCATCAGGCCAAGTCTATTCATTTGTTAACAGAACTTAACGACCTCAGCCAACATGTTACAAGCACATCATTTGAGATCAAATGGTAAGTGTTGCGACCATACAGATCACATTTGGTGAGTTGTTTGCAGTCCTCCATGCAGGCATCCATGGCTGTGCTATACCCTGGACCTTCTGATTTCATAAGATGACACTGTCCAAGCCCCTCCCACTGCTGCTGAGACCTTTCAGCTGTCATTGAATCTGTTTATTCCACAATAAATCACCTTCACAAATTTAGGAATCCCTCACATTGCCAGCAGAAATCTGCACAGTGTGTTCTCCAGCCTGCTACCACTGCAAACTGATGCAATAGTGAAACCCTAAGTTCTGAAGGCAACACTTACATCCAGGTGATTTTTTTTTTTCCACTTTCACTTAAGATCAGTTTGATGTCCTTGCTGGCATCTCAAACGTCACACTTTGCAAAGGAATATCACATCTTTTGGGAAACATAGATACATCACTGCCTCCTCCTTGATAGGAATCTAGGTAACAGAAGGATGCCTGGCTGCGGTGTTTCCTGGCCTTGCCTCATCATTAGTCACACAAGAACCCTCCAGAGGCACAGATGCAGCCTTCTTGTTTAGTCTGTGGTCAGCAGAAACAGCTCTATCTACAATTAGAAATATTCTTAGGCCCTTAGGATGTTTTTCTTCAAGTTGCTTTTCCAGAAAGCAGATCTTCAGACAATAAGCCTCTGTAAGAGAAGAGATTTGTCCTTTCAGAAGTATTTCTGTCTCCTAACTAAATATACCACAGCAGTACTCTTTGGAGCAAAGAATATCTGTATGTTTGTTCAGCATCTGTCATAATGATTGTCTCCACAGAACAAATACTATCATGTACAATAATGATATCTGATCTTTCATTGGGAGAAAAACTGTTTACTCATTGAATTAGTTGGCTGCAAATGTAGCATTTCACAAGTACTAAACCCATTCACTCACAACCTTTAAGAGTGCACATCTATAATTTCATAGAATCATAGATGTAGAGTTGGAAGGGAACCACAAAGATCATCGAGTCCAACCTGTAGCCTTGCACAGAACCATCCTCAAGAGTCACACCATGTGCCTGAGAGTAAATTTGGAGGGAGTGAGACACAAAAGCATCTTAGATGAAACCTGCCTTCCAAGAAGAGATGTCAGTTTGCCTCAGAAAGTCACCCTGAGACCTTTAAAAACAGGCATACACAACACAGTGCAAAATTTCCTGACAGTAAGTCTGACATAAAGGTTATCTTAGAAAGCACCTTTTATACGCTAGGCTCAAATAACCAGCCTAGATCTCTGCTCTGAGCATCAGTCCCAGCTGTCAATTCGATATTGCAATGTTTTAAGCGTCTTTCACAAAGGCATTCTGTGTGAGGCTTTGCTAATGCCTCAGAAGCTTAGTGTGCACCAGTTTGTTGCAAAAGGGCAACTGTCGAGTAAAGAGCCCAGGACATACAGTAGAGAAAAAAGAACATTTAGCAGAAATGCCCTGAAATAACATATATGCACATTTAACAAGCTTTACAAAGGTTCCACAAAAACCAGATACAGACACTGCTTTCATGAACTCTGCAGAAGGTGTTCTGAAGATATTGTAGTGGTCCTGACTGAAGACCATTGTACATCAAGGAATTAACAATCCATGGAACAGTTATCCTGAGCTGTCATGGCCCATGTTGTGCTGTGCCATGCTGCTCTTCAAGTCTAGCCTGGCCTTCAAGTACTGTTGTTCTCCACAAATCTCTTGGAAGCAAGATAAACTCAGACAGTTCGCTGTAACAGAGGAGTCTGGAGGCAGCTCCAACTTGGTACCAGGGATTATGCCACCAGCCTAACCTTACTTTTATCTAAAAGCACAGCAAAGAATTCCCAAGTTTGACAGCAGAAATTATGAATAGAGTTGTTTTCTTGTAAGAGAATTCTATAATAGCTCAAATTATCAAAATGGGCCAACCACTTCCATTGGCAATGTCTGCACTGCACGGATCAGAGGTCTCTTCAATGCTGCACAAACTCTGGTTTCTAGCATTTAAAGAGATGTAATATCATCTATACTAGTCTGTCCTTCCAGTGTTAGTGCTAATAAATAGCATTTTAAGTTACACCTTTTGGAGTCGGAGTGCCTTTCTTATCAGGATTGTGATGGACCATCACCTCCTGGAGGAAAACAGGTTCATTTAAGAGTCCGGGACAGGGCAGATATGATTCTCAAAAGGAATAATTTACCCACATCTTTTTTAAAAGACACAGAACAGTTAAAGCTCTGCCTTTGTCAACAACAAGCTATATATAAAAATAGTAATGCATGGGAGACTTCACATGGACCTTTAGAACCATCCTCAAGAGCTCTGTAATTGGCTCTTTAAAACTTAGTCATGTCACCTTAAGCCAAAGTTTAGATTCCTTATGTATTCAGCAAAGGCAAAGAGGTGATTCAGTATAGCAATCCATGCCTCTTTGAGATAGGTATCTGGAAAAGGAAAGCTTCCTCTTTGGAAGCACTTACTCTGTCCATAGAAGCAAACCTGATCTTCAGCCAGCTTAAACTTCATATCTAACTGTTATGGGTTCAAAGTCAAGTGAGGTAATTTCTACTGCCTGTTGGTACTGACAGAGAAGTCAGAACAGGTTGGAAGCAAAATGTTTGTAATGTACTAAAGACAAGATAACAGCCATCTGGAGGTTTATATAAAAAAAAAATCTGAGAAATATTTACGTCCATCTGGTACTGCTGCATTTGTTCACTTTGCTATACCCTTAGTTTGCTCCACACAATTTTCCAGACTTTCTTCAGGTTGTAATGAATGATCTATCTGCTAACACCAGGCCAGGGAGATGTACTGCCCTGTCAGTGACTGTTACAACCCACTAATCCACTAGCACTCTCTGTATCCTTGCAGGCATTTATTGTGACCTCAAGAACTAATTATGAGTAGGTGATGGGCAATTGATCTATCAGGACACCAGAGTTTTTTGTAAGAAATATGCTGCTTGGGAAAAGGCTGCTATAAAGCTACTGCAGACTGAGTTGAAGCCAAAGGAGAAGAAAAGTATGAAAGAATTGTAGCGTGAAAACAACAGGAACATTTGCTACTATGTCATGTTATTAACATGCTCCAGCTCAAATTTTTTTTCATCTGTCCAGAGATTGGAGTGGAGATGCACCCTTGGGGAAGCACACACTGAGCTCCTGAGCACAGACCTTTGCAGGCTTTATGAATACAGACTCACTTGGCTTGAGGAACTTGACCTAAAACTCAGTCAAAGCTCCCTGCAGTTATGTGTGTGTGTATAGAGACATATATATATATATATGTCTCTATACAAATACATGAGCATATGATGGGGCTGGACAAAAAGAGGGGCATTTTTTTCTATTTATGTATATGTGTATTTAAAATGTTTTTGTTCTGTAATTTAGTGACTGAGTTATCTACCAACAGTTCTCTGTTATTTGACCAACTCTAAATATAAAGCTAGGTACACACAAAGATAAACACAGATTATTTCAGTATCCTACTTAAATAAACCATCAAGTCTAAGAACTCAAGAGGAAGTAGTTGGATTAGGACTCTGTATTCCTTTAACTTGAAGTACTTCTAGATGCCTTCTGTAATTTACCATCTTAGATCAGGATTTCTTAGTAATGTTCTTATGACATCCATCCATCCATTTCTTCTTTTCTCCAGTACTTCCTTGTTGCTTTCAAGAAAAAAAAAAAAGAAAATAGGTACTAAGTGGTCAAATCATTGCCTGGATACCACCGTTTCAGCTGTTTTACTGCAGGGCTTAGCTTTGCTCCAAAATGCTAGAATTCAGTAGGTTTTTGTTTCTTGCCCCAGATACTTCCCACTTACAGGGAACAGCTATTGCAAAATCCTAGCTCTATCTGCCATGAAACACAAACAACAGCTTCAGAAATATATGTAAACATACCAGTCATATTGCCTGGGTACTTTCTAGCCAAGTTATTGGGTATTGTTCACCTTGAACTTGGATCTACCGCACCCATAACAAGCTGAAGGAGAGCTGATCTCAGAATATCTCCTAGTAACCTAGACTGTCACTTGTTCAACCAGGCCAGATCCCATCACATGTGAACAAGAATCTGGTAGGACACTCAGTCACTTATGCTAAAGAATGTGTCAGAAGTCAATCTAAACCTGCCTCTCCACAAACGCTTCCAAGTTAAATTGTGTACTGAGGACGAGTGGACTTAAGAATAAGTTCAATTAACAATTAATCGAGGATTAATTGATGACGTAGGTAATAATAGGAATTTCCTTGCACCTCCACCTGCCTTCAGGTTTTTGCAGTCTAGAAGTGGATCCAACCTTTAGATTAAGATGTAGAACAGAAGAGAGTAAGTTTCACTACGGAGATGAAAGCAATGGACCCAACAGATTTTTTATTAGAAATCTTCTGACTGCAACACTACATTTACCACAGGCTAATTCTCTGGAACCTAAGTAGGCTCAGCAGAATAACATTTAAACCCTCCCCTGTGCTCCAAGGACAGCCTTCATTGATGAATCAGAATCAGAAAGGAGTTAATCCTCCAGAAGAAAAAAGAGAAAAGTGGTGAAAGTACTGGATTTTAGTCAGGAGATTAGAAAAAAAATAGTATCGGCTAGGACAAAGAATTGGAAAAAGTATACTAGACCTATGACCTTCCCTGAAATACTGACAGTCAGGTAAAAAAAGCAATCACAGAGATTTGCAGACCAGAAAATCCCAGGATCGTGCTCACTCAAGGAGGCAGGTTTTTAATTGATCCCCTACATTCATAACACAGTTGAATGTATTGTACAAAAAAAAAGTGCTACCCAGTTCCTCCAGTAACAGCCAAGCCAAAGAGCACAAGAGGTGTTGGATGTCCTTAACTGAGCCTTTCAGCAGCTGTGCCAGCAGCTGTCCTGGATCCCTCGTCCCTCACTCCAGCTACTGAGGACCTCAAGGTTGTTGTACTGCCCCTCTCCTGGCTCTGTCACTGGTGCTCTGTCATGTACCAAGCTCACCAGCACAACCCAGGGTGACTCCCAGGGCAACTTGCTTGCAGTGCTACCACCAGGTGGAACACTAATCTGTGCTGGCTTCCTTGCACCTCCCAGTCCCTGGTTTGGACATATTCTCCCTGACAACTCAAACACCATCATGACAGAGATTGCAGTGTTACGAAACTAGGACTAACAATATCATCTACAATGCCATTTGCAGCAGCATTTGTTTTAGAGACACATTATTTTTTTAGAGACACTTTATTTTATACTCACATCTGGAAAAAAAAAGTAAATTCCATATTCAAGGTCAAAAGTGTCTCAAACAAAACAGCTTATCCCTTCACATAGCAGTCCCAAAAGGCACACAACTTATTTCGATGTTTTGTCTGCAGCATGCCATTTTGTCAGTTCAACAAACTGTTGAACTGTTTGCAGCCTTTAAAACCTATTTTGTTACTATGGTTACCAGCTCTTCAAAATATTACTAGCAGATGAAAAAAAAAAACCACACACCCCCCCTACATCTGAAATCTGATGATTCTGCTATGATATTGTCTGATTTTACAAGAAAGTTGTCCTACATTTAGGACTTCAGAGATAATGGGTGGTACAAGTCAAGAGCAGAAAGCTTAAAAAGACGTTTTTTCCGTGCCTTGGAGCTTTAAACTATTGTATTAATCACTCTGACAAACTGATTGGAACACAACACCACTGAAAAGCATAAAAACTTCAGAACAGCATGATGTTCAAAATCTACATTTGTAGTAGATTTATTTTTCATTTTTTACCTAAGTGTCATAGTAATATTAAGATCTTCTGGTTAACACTAGCAGAGACAGGGTGAATGACACCAGATAAAGATCTTGCTACAGATATGCACAATTTTACAAGTTTGCCTACCTTTTTATCAATATTAATTGAATCGTTTAACATTATTAGACTAAAGCTGGTATTTCCTCGTGATGGACTGAAATGTTGTTCATGTCTTAAACATTGTCAATATCATAGGAAGCCTTTTTTTTTCAAGCTGCAAGGAAGCAACTGCCCATCTGCAAAGCACCCCCACTTCCCCAATGTGCTTCCTGACTGGAATTTGGACTGTGAAGGGGAAACTTGAGATAAGACTATTGTCTAATCACCTAAGCTCTGAGGAGAAGTAAACAAGGCTCATTGGGGGGAGGAAGACAAGGGGTTTGGGTGTGTGATGGTGAAATCTCTTCACATCAAACAGATGTGGAGATACACATCTCAAAACATCCCTGCCCTGCCCTGGGAAAACCTCGTATACACAGGACAGTCACCTGAAAGGCAGCTGAGAAGGGGTCACAAACCATCAAAGACTGCCAAAATGGCCCCAGACTCATTCCTGAGGCCTTTCACCACCAGAGGACTGCACGTGATCCAAGTGAGGCGAAAAATCCAGAGCCCATCACAACATATTGCAAAACTTCCCCACCCAGAGGAGGTGCCTGGCATCTCCTGAACATAGAGTAATACATTGAACTCTATGTTTTTGGGACCCTCACCACCAAGAAGACATAAAAGACCCATGGGATCATGCTGGGTTCCATGGATTGGTTATACTTTTTCTATTAATCTCTCTCTGTCACTCTCTTCCTCCCCTCCCCCCACCTTTTCCTACTCCTTTCTCTCTCTCTCTGCCTCACATTTACTGTGAAATAAAATCCATACTATTGACTTTGGTGTATGGTCTCATATGCGCCTTAATTTGGGCAGAGGCATTTCAAATAATTTTAATAACTGGATCATAACATTACTACAGACATTAAACTGTACTGTGGAAAGCCTTGTAAGCAGAGATATAAGATTATCTGTGTGCTTTAATCTCTCACCAGCTCTTGGTTAAAACGAATGCCAGGAAAGCCCACAGAAAGGAATGACTCTATAAGATGGACATCAAAAGCTCTCCCCTCAAATGGTGAGTACCTCCATAATTCCTTCAAACCACATAATTTACTCTAGCTGAAGTTTTGGTCCTGAGAATATTGGCCCAGCAATTTTAATACAAAGAACTGAGTTTTACCCTGAATACAGAAGTCAATTATGACTTCAAGTTAATTAAAAGGGATAAAAGTTTTTAAAACCTCAGTTATTAGATTCTTCCTTGCTTTGAATCAGAGAAACAAGGATATCCTGTGCCTCAAAGGAGAATAATATATACACTACTGAGTGATATTAATTATAAAATGTTATTGAAATTAGTTTGAAATGTGCATAAGCATAAGTCCTATTTTCATTTATATCCAGCATTTCACCCAGAATGTGGCTGAGGACCCAAACAGGCTCCCCAGAGAAGTGGTCACAGCACCAAGCCTGACAAGTGTTCAAGAAACATTTGGACAATACTCTCAGGTAC
>WEIV01027559.1:0-14808 GCA_013390005.1 Calyptomena viridis | reverse complement strand
CCCCCGCCGAACTGGGGGTGTTGGGGCCGTGCCCCAACGGGATGGGAAGGGACGGGACCGCGCTCTGCCCCCGCCCTGCCCGGAGCTTCGGCCGCTAATTACAGCTAACTATAGCCTGGGGCTGCGGCCGCCCCACCCTGCCGAGGACCTGGGCACCCCCAGGCTCGGCTCCGGTCCTGGCCCTGCCACTGGGCTCTGCGGCCTCGCAGATACAGGCCGGGGCCGGGGGGCTCTGCCGGGCCAGCCCGCGGTGGGGTTCCGGCTGGAGCGGGTAGTCCGGTCACACGGTGTGTCCCAGCCGGTGACAACAGCTCGCTCCTTATCGCGGTGCAAAGCCAGACCGCAGCGGAGGGCAGCGGGTGGGAGGATACGTGGACCCAAGGCCTGGGGGGCTTAGGAGTGGGGAGGTGGGGAGGGGTCGCGCCTGGCGTAGGGCCGGTGGCAGGTGATGCTGTTCCAAGGGATATCCTGCCTGGTGGGACCCAGCGTTCCCAAGTTCTTAGCAAACGGGGACTTGGTGGCAGCCTCCCACCCAGTGCCCCCTTCCCCAAAGGACACCACAGCCGTGGGAAGGGCAATGCCCCTGACAGAAATGGGTTCTCTGCACCATGGCCCCAGCTGCTGATGGAGCACTCGAGACTATGTCCAAAGAATTGTCTTTATTACAAATGGGTGGACGATTGGCAGAGCCGGTGGTTGGAGTGGGCAGGAGCAGGAAGAGCTCCGTGTCCCACCCCAGCACGTCCCCAGGCACCAGCTCCCAGTGAGGCTCAGCCCGACCTGGCATCGCTGGCTCAGGAAAAAGACAAATTTGTCTCAAATTCATGTGTGGTTTGCACCAGGCAAACGCCTCTGTGCGGTGGAGCCAGCGCTGGCAGGAACCAGCTGTGGCAAAAGTCCTGCCCCCCAGTGGGGCTCCCCTGGCCAGGCAGCTCCCAAGAGGTGACCTCAGGACCCCCTGTCCCTTCCTGCCAGAGATGGCAAAGGCTCCACCTCAGCTGTGGCTGCCCACAGCCACGAGGCCCCTAGGGGTCAGCCTGTGAGACAGGAGCCCCTTGGAGCAGTGGGCAGGAAGCAGTGCCGGCCAAGCCAGCGGCTGGTCAGACCCTCAGTGCTGGGGACACTGCAGGATGTCGTACTTGACGTAGCCCACCCGGTCCACCTGGTAGCGTGGCGTCATCCTCCAGTAGAAGCTGCCCTGGCAGAAGTGGTATTTATCTGGGCAAGGAATGGGGCACAGGGAATGGAGAGTCAGTGGGAGGCCAGCTGTGCAAAGATCCATCCCAGTGGCTGCCTGAGCAGCAGAGGCACCTGCCACCCTGCACCTTGCTGGGTTCCTGCCAGCCCCACCATGAGGACCCACCGGAGATGATGGCATGCCCTACCCCAGGGCCATTCCCCACCCACCCGAGCATCCTGCTACAAGGGCAATGCAGCTTCTTCCTGCAGGAGGCTTGAGACAGCCTGGGGGTGTCTGCATGGCACCCGCCCACCAGGTTCCACTTACCTTGGTAGAGGAACACGTTGCGTGCGTCAAGTGGGACACCGGTGAAAATGTCCTCGGTGGCACGGGGGTAGCCCTTGTCCACCCTCTGGACCTTCACATCCAGCCTGTGAGAGACCAGAGCTGTGCTCAGGGCTGCCAGGAATCCCTCTCCCAGCTCTTTTGCCAGGGGGACAGGCAGGCAATGCCGCTCTCTGGTCCTGCTCACCTCCAGTAGTTCTCCCCACTGAAGAGCAGCACTTTGCCGCGCCCCCGCTGCAGGGCCCCTGAGATGCGGCCGGCTTCCTTCCCTATACCCAGCTTCTCGATCCCCCGGGGGCCCAGCACGCTCTTCCCAGAAAACACCCAGAACTGCCGACCTGCGATGGGAGATAGCGAGGATGTCAACCGACCCTGAGGGCGCCCCGGCTGCACCAGGCTCCTCCCACTGCCAGCGGCACAGGGGCAGAGCGTGGTGGGGGCAGAGCTCACCAGCGAAAAAGAAGACTCTTTTGGTGAGCAAGTCCTGGAAAACGGCATCGATGGTGTTTGGGAGGCCGGGCCAGGTGTCAGCAATGGAGAAGGCACCCTGGATGCCCGATTTCCAGAAGGACGAACGGGTCCAGTATTTCCTGATGGGGCAGATTAGCCATCCTGACCACCTCAGTCTGGCACTGCCCAGTGTCACCCCACATTCCCAGTACAGCCCCATGTTCCCCCATATCCCTTCATCACCCCAGCACAAGCCAGGGCAGGAGATACTGAGCTCTGCCACTCACCCATCCCTGAAGAAATGCAGCTCCCCGTTGATCTCTGTAATAGCATCGAAGTTCTTCTCCATGCAGGCATCCCGGCTGGGGTCCACCGGAATGGGCTCAGCTGTGGGCTCTGGTGTCTCCTCCACTTCCTCCTCAGTGGTGGAGGTGCTGCCGGCCTCCGTGGGCATGGGCTGGGGCTCCTCGGTGGGAGCAGGTGCAGGTGCAGTGGGCTCTGGGCCAGTGCCATGACCTGAACAAATACAGTGGAGGGTGTAAGGCTGGGGCCAGCCTGGTGCCATGGGCCCACAGACATGCCCAGCTGCTGTGCAGCTGCTCACCATAGAGGTACTGGATGCCTTGAACATCATCGGGGTGCAGCTGGAAGTCCTGGATGTAACTGTACATGGGGTACATCAGGGCCTCGCGCACGCTGGAGTGGTCCAGCCCCAGAGAGTGTCCAAACTCATGGGCGGCCACCAGGAAGATGCTGTAACCTGGGGGAAAACACCAACCTCAGCACCCAGTGGGGCACAATGGAACAGGACATGCCGTCCAGAGACCATGGGCCCCACAGGGAGGACAGTGGCATGGTGTGGGTCTGGGAGGCACAAAGTGGAGCACAGGCAGGGGGACCAGTACCTCTGTCAGGGCAGAAGCCCCACTTCTTGTCAGTATCATAGTTGCTGGTGGTGGCACACCAGAGCTTGCCATCCTGCCGGCCCTGGCTGGTGCAGTCACTGTAGGGCTGTCCCAGGAAGGTGAAGGGGAAGACACACGGGTCCCCCTGGGAGTTGCCGCCAATCACCGCTGTGTCTGCAGTGCAGTGTCAGTGGGGCTGGCCCCTGGCCACACCGGCCAGAACTCAGGACAGCTCTGAGATCCCTCATGTGCCCACCCTGTGAACCCCCTCCCTGTGCACCCCCCGCCCTGCTGGCACCTTGGTTGGGGCAGAAGCCATATTTCTTGTCCTGGTCGAAGTTGGCAGTGGTGGCACACCAGCGGTAGCCATCAGAGCGCCCATCTGTGGTGCAGGTATGGTAGGAGGTGCCCTCGAAGATGAAGGGGAAGACACAGGGAGCCCCATCACTGTTGCCATCATTGGTGTAGAGGACTGTGGGGCAAGGAAGAGTGAGGAGGGCCCCAGGCACCACGGGGCTGGGCAGGGGGTGTAGCCACTTCTACTCACGCTCGCTGGGGCAGAAGCCATATTTCTTATCCCGGTCATAGTTGGCAGTGGTGGCACACCAGGGCAGCCCATCCTTGCGGCCCTCTGTAGTGCACCGGGAGTAGGAGTGGCCCTCGAAGATGAAGGGGAAGTGGCATTCGGCACCATTGGCATTCCCGTGGCGGGTCTTCACCACTGCTCAGAGAGGGGCAGCTCAATGCCAGGGCTGGGGTTGGTGCCATCAGACCTCCCAACCCGTCACACCCTGCCCTTACCTAAGCCAGTTCCCAGCGTCCAGAACTCATCTTCATCAAAGTGGGCATCACCCTGGATGCCCTGGCCGGGGGGAAAAGCATGGGCCAGGAGACCATCCTTGCCGTCAAAGGGGTATCCGTCCCCGTGTTCTGCAGGGAAAAGCACCCTCAGAACTGGCCCTGCCAGAGGAGCCCTCATGCTTCTGCTGTGCACACAGAGCCCTGAGCCCTGCTGGCATCTCTGGGAGCAGAGGGACTCTGGGCATGGCCCAAGGAGATGTGGGGCAAGGATCCCACAGGAAGGATGCATCGCCGGCCACCTTCTCACACCCTGCCTGCCCACGAGACATCACCTTGGCTGCCAAACATGATCATGATGTCCGCCTCGCCACTGTATATCTGAGTGAAGGTGAGGGGGGTCACATCACTCCACACTTGGAACGCCCGTCTGAAGGCGTCATCAATCACAGCACGGTCCAGGTCGGGGGAGTAGTTAATCACCCTGCAAGGGACACAGCAGGTCAGTGCTTCCAGGTCCCCTCTTCACACAGGAGGGACCCTGCTCCAATCAGGGATGCAGGGATGTGCCCTGACCCCAGGAGGGGACAGCAGCATTGGTATGGCTCAGTAGAGCAGCCACCACCACCCTCTGTTCTGGACTCAGATGCTCTCCTGGGCACAGGGGAACAGATGCTGCTGCTGTACTGGCTTGGCCCTGGTAGGGCTGAGACCCAGCTGTGCCAGCAGCAGCAAGCCCAGAAAAGAGCTGAGCAGAGGCTACTGCCTGCCTGGTTCCTCAGGCTGCCTCCATCCCCTGGGGACCATCGCCCTTGGGGCAGAAGAGTTTATCTCCAGGGCAGACTCACCGATAAGTCAGGTCCATGTGGTCCCACTTCAGGTCCCCCTCAAAGGTGAGGAAAGTTCCCACGTCAGGGACACCACAGCGAGGGGCTCGCATGGCCTCCAGTGTGGCAGGATCCAGCTCCCCCGTCTCCTCCAGGCCCAGCTGCTTCTGCATCTTGCGCAGCGCCTTGCCCAGGGACACGTGCCTGCTGCCCGTTTTTGCCTCCGCCTCCGTGGTGTAGCCAAACTGCAGTAAGTAACGCTGGGGAGGAAAGGCGGCCAGAGGGGTGAGCGAAGCGGGAGAGGGCTCCAGCAGCCTCAGGCACCCATCCAAGCCTGGGCATCTCCCAGAGCTCAAGGAGGTAGACAGCTCTCGAGCTCTGTCTGCAGCCCTTCGCTGCCACCCTGGGAGCCCCTTGGGATCCTGAGTGCTGGGAGGGGAATACGGGACCACGCTCCCCTCACCTCTGCCAGCTGCAGATCCGGCAGAGTGCTGACCAGATCCCCCGGGAAGGTGACAACTGCCTGCGGCTTGCCCTGGAGAGGGGCCGCACAGCAGCAGACAGCCAGCAGCCCCACGGCAAGCGGGGCCAGGAGGAGGAGTGCCATAGTGTGGCGGTGGCAGGAGGGCTGTGGCTGTGCTGGTCCCCGCTCTCTGCTCTGGGTGCTGCCGGGCTCCTCGCTGCTATTTATGGGGCAGGAGGACAATGAGTCACCCTCAGACCCCTCACCGCCGATTCACACTCCCTTCTCCCTTCCCACGGTGACGAAACACACACTCAGGCTCCTCCGATCGCTGCCTTAACTGTTTCATCACCTTGTTTACTAAACACGCTGCATCCTGTGGCCACGCAAGGACAGGATTGAGGGAGAGAGGCTGGGCAGTGGCATGGCACGGAACACCCCTCCCGGGGCTGCCCTGCACAGGGCAGCTGGCAGCCAGGGGCTGATGCCCCATGACTGTGGTAGGTGCAGGGACAGCAGAGGGTCACTGGGCTGACACTGATCTTGGCAGACCAAGGGCTGATTGTGCCAGAGCCAGACCCCCGGGGGCCTGGGTGGGCATGGGGGCAGAGCCAACAGAAGAAGCCCTGCCTGAGCCCCAGTGCCTGCAACCCACTTGTCCAAGAGTTGGGAGCTTGGACCCTCACCAGAAAACTGTATCTGTCCCCATGTCCTCACCATGGCCACATCACTCCAGTGGGTCAGAATGTTTCCAGTTCTGGAGACGCTTGTGTATCCTCACTCTATGGTACCTCTAAGCCCACATGCTGGCAGCCGACTGGCAGAGCCCCACTGGACCAGAGGCAGTGCCTGCCCAGGAGCAGCTCTGGGCATAGGAATGCTCCACCTGGTGCCATGGGACATGGAGGTACTCTGTCTTCCCTGCCCTGCTCCTCAGGGTGCTGCTGACTCAGATTCCCACCCGGCACAGAACAGACCTCGCCATGCGGTTTTCCTGCTTCTCCCAAAGTGCCGATGCTTGTGGGAACAGGAGCAGTGAAGGGGAAAGAAAACAGGGATGAGGAGCGAGGGGAAAACAGATGGCAAAGAACAAGGCGCAACATCAGCAGAGGGGAGGGAGGGCTGGTGCAGCCCAGCAACACTGCCTAAGACACAGGTCCCAGGCTGGACCCCCTCTCCCAGCTCCCACTAACCCAGGCTCACAGGGCCCAATGAGGTCCTTGGCTGGTTTTGTCAGCAGGATCTTCCTGTTCACCCCTTTCCCATTGGTGCCTGTCCTCCCAGCTTCCAACAGCCCCAGACTGTGTCCCAGCAGCCACCCATTCTCAGTATCACCCCATCTCTGGCTGAGCTAAATCAGCAGCTCCTGGCCCAGCCAAAGGACAAGCAGATTATGTTGGCAACCTGCACAGCTGGGGATTGTGAGAGGAGGGGGTTGTGCTCTCTGTGCCCTTGCAGAAGAATGCCCATGCCCAAGGGAGGGATCATCCCTGGGGCAGCATCACCTGCCAGGTGCCCAGTGCTGGCAGGATGCAGCTGAGGGCCATGGCTGACTGGGCACAGGGATCTCACCGACAGTGTGAGCTCTGCCAGGAGGAAGCGATGGTGAGAAATCAGGGGGTTGCCTCACTCCCCACCACAGCCCTGCAAGAGCAGCCTCTGTTCCCTGGTGCAGGAAGTTGCTCCACAAGCAGCCACCATCCTGCTCCCAGTGTGCCAAACATGTCTAGCCAAACATCCCTCACGGTGGGACACAGCCCAGGGACCCTACAGCCAGGTCACTCCCCTGCCTGCTCCCATGGGGTCCAGCCTGCCCCCATCTCTGCACAGCCCAGCTCCTTGCGAGGCAGGAGGCAGTGGTTCCCTGTTTTCCCTTCCTGGCCAGCAGCTGAGATGAGATGGGGGGTCTGTTGAGGTGCCCTGACAACTTGATGGCTCCTAAGGCATATGGGGAGCAAGCACTGCTCCACATCCTCTACCCTCCAGGCTGCAGGGACCTCAGGCCGCAGCACAGAGCTGTTGATGGAGCTGGGTGCTAAAGAACCCCTAGGGCAGTCAGGGATACATCTGATGCCAACTCAGGGATGCAGCCAGAGGGTCAGATCTGGCTCTGGCCTCTCTGGTGCTGTGGCAGATCCCTGGGTCTCTCCCATGCTATTCCCATCCCTTGTTTCCACCATATGCAGGATCCTGGGCACGCCACCACAGCACCCCCATGGCACACCACAATGGTGTGTGCTGCCTGTGGCATCCCGAGGGCAGAGCAGCACAGAGCAGTGCTGGCAGGAACAGGGCTGGGAACAGAGGCTTGGAACAAGCAATGGCAGGAGGAGCCAAGAGCCAGTGCCCCGCACATCATGCATCCCATCCCAGCAAGCCCTTGAGCTGGGCAGTAGGAGCCACAGTGGGGGGTTGCCAGCTCTACCTTCAGCCTGGCCGCTCCCACTGACTCAGAGTCCTGCTCACCAGCTTCCTCCTGGCACCATCCCGGGGGATTTTCTGGTGACTCTCTGGAGGCTCGGCAGGGAGCAGGGCCAGGGCAGCAGGGAAACCCCCATGTCTGGCAGTGCCGGCAGCCTCTGTGCCAGGCAGGGAACTCTGTGGGATGGGCTTGGCACTGCTGGCATGAGCCCCATGCGAGGCAGCCTGGGCCAGCTTGACTCTGGGAGCTGGGGCAAGGCATGGGTGACTTGTGGATGGATGCTTGAGGCAGCTGCTGTGGCTGGCAGGAAAGAGAGCAGAGCAGTGGTAAGCAGGGGCAGTGCTGCAGGCAGGAGAGGGCTGTGGCTAGCAGGGACCCCAGAAGTTGTGCCCATGGCCCTGTTCACTCCCAGAACCCCCAAAAGGAGAGTGAGATGGAAAAAACCACGCAGACATCCTCCATCCCAGACACTGCCTGAGCCACGAGGGTGCCAGTCACCACTGTTGCTGCCAAAAGGGGAAGGAACAGCCACCGCAGCCCCTTCCCACGCTCTTATTCACAGCCACCCTCATGCAGACCCTCTGTGGGAAAACTGATCTGGGACCCCAGAGAGAGCTGGTTGCCTGCCTAGATTTCTGCCCAGGGCAGAAGCTGACAGGACCTCTGAGAGGCTGCAGGTCTTCTACTGCTAGTTGGGCCAGCAGTGAGGATTGGAGGGATTGTGTGGAACCAGGGCCCTCCCCAGTTTATTCCTCCTATGCAGGCGAGCAGGGCGGGAGTCAGCCAGGGAGGGAGCATGGCACTGGCTGGCCAGGTGAGGGGTTGAACAGCACCAGCCACAGGGTGCACGAGGGTGACAAAGGTATTGGAGAACTGAGAAGCTGGGGGTGAGGGGACGTGAGGCTGTCACAGTCACTGCCTCACACCTTGGCACCCCAGGGAGGGGACAGGGAAACACAGGAGTGAAGGACAGGCCCAAGTGTGGCACTCTACCAGCATGAGGGGCCAGGCAGGAGCATGGTAGCAAGGGGAAGTGAGGTTAAAAGAGTCAGCATCTTGTGCGGGTGAGACAGCACTGGGTCAGGAAGACCAAGTGGCGGTCACACAGGGAACACAACCTGTGCAGAGGGAAGAGGGCACTTGGACTTTGCAGATGCCACAGGGAGAGCCAGTGCCACAGCCCCCATGGCACAGCCAGACTCCCCAGCCACCAGGCAGGGCACCAGTGTGTGCCCCCAGCCAAGCTGGGCAGCTGCCATTCTCACTGCCTTGAGCTACAGTGCCCTTAGCCCATCCCTGCTCCTGTCCCATGGGGTCTGCAGCACCCTGTGCCCAGGGAGCAGAGCTGACGTTGTGGAACTGGCTGACCTGGCCTACAGTGTGCATGGTGACACGGGCATGGATGCTTGGCACAGGAGCAGGACAGGGCACAGGGAGCAGCTCTGCGTCAGAGACTTGGAGCCCCATCAGTCCTGCTCAAGGGCTCCAGACAGAAACAACATTCCAGCACACACTTCCCGTATCTGCTGCCCTGGCGTCAGGCCCTGCGTGGGCTGGGATTGCAGCCTCCAGCTGGGCCCAGGACCCTTCCTGGCAAACCACCCTGTGTGCTGCAGCCCCACAGTGTGCTAGCACCACCAGTTCCCTGCCTGGCATCCCTTCCCTGCTTGCTTCAAGCACCTGCTCAGCTCCTTGCCTGTCCCTTGCCTCACCTGGGGAACTCCCCACCCCTCAGTACCAGCGTCTTGCCTGACTTTCATCCCTGTTTTCCTGGGAAGGAGGTGGTGTTCTGCTCCCTCAGCCTGGCTGCCCCCTCAGCCTTGGTGCTGCTGCTCCTGCAGCCTCTTGTCTGGGTGAGGATGACGTGGCCGGTGTCACCGGGCGGCTCACTCCTCCCTGCAGGCGCTGAAACCAGCACTGCCGTCTCACCACCCATCCCAGCTGGAAACCACACATGACAGATTCCCTGGCTGCCACACCAGCTCCTGGCACCTAGGTGGGTGGCACAGTCACCTCCCTGTGTTGGGCTGGGACATCCCTCTCTGCACCTTCTCTGGCCCCTGGAAACCCCCTGTCTGTTGGGGAGTCCCACCCAGAGCTCTGCTCTCTGGGAACCACAGCCAGTGGCCAGCACAGTGGCACACCCTGTGCCGAGGCCACCAGTAGCCAAACACTGCAGGGCTCTTGTGCTTTGCTGTAAACTCTGTCTCTTGACTCTCCTCCCACCTCAGCTTCTGCATTCAGATTTGACCAACCTTTGTTCTATCCAACTTTCCTACCCATTGGGAGCAGGAGCATAGAGCGTTCAGGCAGATGAGAGGGGTGCAGGGTCCAGGTCACCCACAGTGCCTTTGGGAAGGGGGGGTCCATGGGCACCCCCATGACCACCACCCCCATTAGCAGCCCCTCCAGGGTGACCTGCAGGATCAGCCCTGCAGAGGCATCTCCTGCACCTCACGGGGGTGAGGCAGGGGCTGGGAGAGGAGCAGAGCAGGACAGGGCTGGGTGGCCGCCAACTCCAGAGAGCACAGCTGCTGTGCTGGACCATTAGTGGCAGAGCACAACAGGGGTGGGCAGTGCTTTGTTCCTGGTGCTGAGATGGGCACGGCAGCTGCCTGCTAAAACAGGAAGAGCAGCAATTGTGACAATGACGGGGAACCTGCCTGCCTGTCCGAGGGGACAGCGCAGCACCAGGAACCCACGGCTGTCAGCAGCGGAGCAGCTCGGGAATAAGAAGAGGAGGTTTGTGGAAGGTGGAATATGGGCAAAACTGGTGGTATTTAATTGTAAACTGCGTGAAGCAGAAGGAAGGGTGATAGATGCAACATGCTCGGGTTTCAGTAAAACATTTGACAACTGTTCTAGCGCTTGCTGCCAAATTAACTCAGAGCGGCTCAGTTGTCAACAGAGGCATACGGACAAAGCCCAGGCAGCCCGGGAATGGCACATGGCCTGGCTGTCCACCGGGAGCTGTCATGGCCACACGGCCTTTCAAAACTGGGCATTGTGGGAGGGGAGGAAGGCAGCCCCTGGGCTGTAGAAGCACCATGGAGATGGAGAGAGCTGCCGTGCTGCCAGGGGAGAAGGGCTGAAGAGCACCTGGGTGGGATCCACCAGCCCTGTGGAAGCTATCATGCCCCTACAGGGTGAGCAGTGGCCGGCCCCAGAGCCTGCCTGCTCAGCCCTGGGGTCTAGTGACGCCCTCCCATGAAGCAGAAAGGAAGGGAACAGAGCAGAGCAGCCCTGCAGGACCAGTCATGGACAGGGCTGCAGGGCTGGCAGAGCCCAGGAGCCCAAAAGCAGTGCCAGGTACTGACCCCCAACTCCAGGGTAGACCATCTGAGCAAAGCCCCATGCAGGGGATGAACACAGGGAACAGGAAGAGCCCAGCACAGCACACACCCGAGGCCCCTGGGGCCCTGCTATACACACAGTTCTCTGCCCACCTTGTTTATTTTACTTATATTTCAGTAATTTGCTGATTATCATTTTTTAACTAACCAGCAGTGATGAATCAGCAGCATGGGAGAGGGTGGAAGCCGGTGGCCTTGGACCGTGGCTCCGAGGTCTCAGGGTCTGGGAAGGAAGCCACAGGTTCCCTCCAGAAGGGGAAAAAAAACACCCAGCAGCAGCAGTTCTGGCAGGCACGGAAGAGCCAGCTGTTTGTGTCCAGCAGCACAAAACACATCCTGGAAAGGCTGTTGATGGTCCCAAAGCCTTGCAGGAATGGCAGCCATGGCTCTGATCTGGGTGCAAGACAAGACACACAAGAGAGGCACCATCACTCCAGCCTGTGGGCAGGGCAGGCACTGATGGTGCAGGAGGCAGTGGGACAGACAGGGACAGCCCTGCCATGCCCAGGGCACCAACTGCACTTCCTGGCCTCAGGGGCAAAGCCGCAGCCAGTGAGCTGCCTTCTGCCAAGGGGACCACATGAGGATGTAAGTGGCCCCACCACGGACTTCCATGGGCTACTCCAGCCTCCCAGGAGCCACTGGGAGTGGCTCTTGCCTGTCCTGGGAGCGCCCTGCCCAAACCCAAGGGTGGCATTACAGCTGAGGCCATGGATTCAGCCACAGCCTTGGCCACAGAACACAGGCATTATCCTATGGCACTCCCACTCATGCCAGCACTTTGGGAAGTGGGGATCCCGGCAGGAACAGCCAGCACTGGAGGAAGGCTGCTCACCACAGAAGTGCTGGTGGCCCAGCAAACCTTGTCACAGGGCAAAGGGGCTGAAGTGGTGCCTGGTGGGAAGCTATCCCAGCTCACAGCCACCCTGGCATGGAGCGATGCCCCAGGAGCCTTCTCCATGAGCCGGCATTGCTGGGAAGGCACAGAGCAGTGAGGCAATCTGGTGTGAAGAAAAACCATTTCCTGCAGCAAGGGCTGCTTTGCTCAACGTTTTACAAAATGTGCTGATGCAACCGCCCTTCCCAGGTGGGATATAAATATAAGCCTTGATGTGGATTCGTGCCCTGCAGCTACACAAACATCGCAGCAATGTTTTCTTTGAAAAGAAGAAAGGAAACAAGCAGGAACAAACAGCACAGATGACAAAATCACTGGTGGTGGAAGTCAGGGGTTCGGGTTGCAGAGGGGGGAGAGGCTGAGGCTCTGCCCTGGGCACTGTGCTCAGCACAACCACCTCCTATTCTGGGATGGTGACTGAGACCATGAGCTCATGGAGGAGCTATTGTGGGAGCCGGACAAGCCTGCACGGAGGGTCAGCAAACTGTGCTGGGGAAGGGGCAGCCCACTGGTGTGGTGACACGGGCATCCAGGCTCACTCACTGCCGTGCTCTCTCACTGCCTGAGCGGCAGCTTGTCTGGCTGTAGCTCCTTCCCAGTACCACATCCAGGCTGGAGAACAAGGATGAGACAGCCTGTCAGTGCAGCCCATCAACCAGCCCACTAAAACCAGCTTCATACCCTGCCCAAGCCCGAGTGCTTTGTCCTCCAGGCACAAGCGTTGCGTTGTCTCCTCAGCCTGTTCCCAAAAGGCCTTTAACCTGCTGCTCCCCCTGCCAAGGTATTTGGACACACATCCAACGCGTGCCGCAGCCATTTTTGGATTCTCTTAAGCCTCTTGCTGAGATTTCTTTGTGTTTTCTTTGGCTCTGAAGTGATTTCAGGCTCGGAGCTGCAACAGCAGAGCATTATCAGTGAGGGGCTGTGCCTCTGGAGCCGAGGATGGGAGCTGTGCTCTGCCTGCCCTGGAAATCCCCCTCTCACCCAGCTTGGGGGCACAGAGCATTTTTAAAAATAGCAGGTTACCCATCACAACAAAGCTCTGCTGGGACAAGGCTCCGAGACAGAGGACATGGGGCACCTCTGAAGGGCAACAGGGAAGTTTGATGCAACTTTCCATCAGCCGAGCCAGCACCAGGAGGCTACATATGAATCGCTGGAACTCAAGCTGCTTTGCCTTGGAGCCATTACCTATTGGGAAAATCCTTCATTTGTCTCACACAGCAGCTGACTGAAGTCAAAAAGAGGAAACCTGCTGGTCTGACACAAATCCATTCTGTATCCTCGACCTTGGAGGCAGCTTTTGCCAGGGGTTCCTCCGACACCACTCCCTCTCCCCGAGAGAAACAGAACTTCCCCTAACAGGGAGCACAGGGACACCACAAGCCCAGAGAAAGCCAGGCCAGGCACTGCTGGGCTCTGCCAGCGTGAGCTATGGAATGAGGACATCGGGCACAGGAGCCCCCCACGTCCTCCCCGGCCCCACTTCCCTAGAGATACAAAGGGCTGCTTTAAAGAGCAGTAGTGGGAGAAAAAAACCACAAACGCCTCCATCTCTCCTGGCTTCTGGCATGACAGTGACGGCAGCAGGACGCAGAGACTCAGCCCCGAGGGCACCGGCAGCAGCGCTGCGGCAGCAGGAGCACTCACAGAGCCAGCCCGGGGATGGCTCTCACCGCTGCTGTCTGACGGTGATGGATGAGGGCATAAACCTCTCAAGGATGCATTTAATTAGCTTGAAAAAGGGCCGGAAGGTGCACGCGCAGCAGCTGGCAGTGCGAGTCCTCTGCTGCCTCTGCCGGGCACAGGGCGCCCCCAGGAATTCTCACTCGGGCAGGACACGAGGGACACGCAGAGCCCCACAGAGGAGCCCCGGCCTGGGGGGGCTGGACCCAGGCACCGCCTGCCTCCCCCTGGAGCGGGGGCACCGCGGCCAAACGCTGCAGAGCGCTGATCCAGGGTGCTGATCCAGCCCAGCACCCTCCGGCTCGGGTTTCTGGCAGGTTAAGCCCGCACTCACAGCCTGTGCCAGATGAGACAATGTGTCCCCTCCTGCAGCTGGCACCACGTCAGCACCGGCCCCGTGCTGGCCACCGACACGATGGCACTGCCCGCCCCGCGGAATGGCTGGGCCAGAGCAGCTCCGGACCCAGCGGGACACGGAGCCCTGGCCTCGCTCACACCGTGTGCCCGTCCATGGGGACCCAGCAGCCAGGCTCGGCCCAGCCAGGCTCAGCCCAGCACAGCGCAGGCACAACACAGCCGCCTTTCTTCTAGAAAAAAAAAATAGGATAAAGCCGTTCTCAGTAGAGCACTGCAACATGAGAAACGTGCCCGTTAAACACCGGGGCTCGTTAAGGACATCCCAAAGGCCGAGCCCAGGCCACGCACGGCTGAGCTCAGCAGCGCTGTGGGCAGCGGGGGCAGCACTGGGCTCCGAGCACATCCCTGCGGGAACGCTGTGGCATCAGGAGGAGCCAGCAAAGCCCCACCGCCTGTGCCGCGCTGGGAGCCCCCAGCCAGCCCAGCGGAGCCCCCCGGCCCGTACACCCCGAGCAGCCAAGCCGGGGCCCCGTTGCCATCTGCAGCAAAGGGGAACCAACCCGGGGGGGCAGAATTCGGTGAGCGAGAGCCCAGAGGAAGGTGGAGGCTCTTCAGCTGCTGAACTGCCATCAAAAGAGGCAAGTTTGGGTTCTGCATGACCGAGCAAACCAACAGCAGGCGCCGTTCCCCCGCCGGAGAATGAGGGAGGAAATGCTCAGCAGTCTGATACGCGGAAGGGCGCGGCGTAGGCCCCGCGGCTCGGCCAAGCTCGCAGCGGGGATGGGCGGCCCCAGGCCACCAGGCGCGCCGATCCCAACGCCCACCGAGGGCTACAGAACGGGAACCGGAGCGCCGGGACTGTACAGCCCACCCGAGGTTCGGAGCTCGGCTGAGGCAAGGCCGGTCGCTACCGCAGAGCCCCTGCAGGGGCTTTTGGCCGAGCAGGGAGCGGAGCGACCACACCGAGCCCTCGAGCCCCGTTCCCGTCCCAGGCCCACCGCCGCCACTTCCGCTTTCCTGTCACGTGACCAGCGCAACCCGGCGCGACGCCGACGCTCAGGGCCCGGGCGCCGCTTCCTGACGCCATGACGCACGGTCTAAGCACTGCCGCGAGCCCTCCGCGG
>WEIV01027558.1:21391-47459 GCA_013390005.1 Calyptomena viridis | reverse complement strand
TAAAATATACAAAAAATATTAAAAAAACCCCAATAGTCTCTGACTTTCACATTGTATTTAAAAAGTACTTAAAAGCCACAATTTTCTTTTGTAAATCTGGTACCTGCTACCATCCAACAAATCCCAGTTTCTAAGGTTATACTCATGTAAATGTGGAAAGGAAAGCAGTGCAGACCCAGTGCTCTTTCTTTATTTGTCTGTACAGCACATTATTCATTGCTTAAAAACAATCAAAACTAAAAGAATCTTATTTAAATCCGTATAGAATTAAAATTGGAAGCTTTAAAATTACTTTGTTTTATCTTATCAGATGAAAAAGTCCTTTGCCTTTCTATCACACAACAGACATCTTCAATTATTTCCCTTAAATACTCTTAGAGTGTGCTTTTACTGGTAGCAATGTGATCCTGCTACTATCTCAAAAGTAAAATTAAAGGTATGTTTTCTCTCCTTCACTGGAGAGCATTAAACACCTGCATGCACATGCACAAGCATATCACTAAATGACATCTTGCTGGCGCTTTTTTGCTGTAGTTCTTTGTCTTAACTAGCAAACCTTTCCAAATACACTTGTCTTCACATTCTAGGTCAGTGAGAATAATTTTTTTTTATTTTCTATAGTAGCAGCATAAGCCTAGTTGGTTGATGGCTGACAAAAAAACTGTTATTACATGCCTTTTTTCCCTAGAGCAAAATTTACTCCTTTTTTTTGGCTTTAAATTACCCACAGACAATACTGCAAGGATTAACATATTATCAATAGACAATACCGCAAGGATTAACATAAGTTTTTGTTCCAAAAGTACATTAATCTTTGACCCAAATCCTTTCCAAAGTTCAGAAGGAGTGCTCACAATGTGTATGGCCAGATTGAGAGCATTTAGGAAATGAAACCGATGTCAAACAGAAGGGAAAATGCCTATATGCAAGACCAGTGACTCTTAAGTTACCAAAGTGCTACAATTATACTATTTGCCGTTCTAACATCCTTATATCTTTTGCTGAATACTTCTATAATCATTGTTTACTGGTATAGACTGAAGGTAAATATATGTGTACTTCTATCTCTGCTGCCTAACACAAGTTCCTAAAACATATATACAGTGGATAGAGCAAAGCATGCCCCCACGTACAATAGGCAAGGAGAAAGATCAACTAAGTTAAGTAGTTTCTTATGTTTAAGTAGCATGGAGGTATCCTCTGACTTTGCCTCCTTCTCCTGACCCCATAGGGTGGCTTAGAAGTTATAGTCCTAACTAAAACACGGGCGCGAAAGTAGAAAGTGCAAATGTTTACCTGTGGTACAAGAGTGCTTCCATCATTAAGTCCAAAGGTGAAGGAAATGTAAAGGAATCTGAAGGGAGAGGACATGACTCCTAGGTTTTCTAAGGAAAGGGTATGCAGATCAGACACAGAGATCCTGCAAGGATCAGAGGAACAGTGGAGGACCTGTATTAGCTTCATGAGTGAAATCTAATCAGTGAAAATGACATAACACTGAATCCCCTGTCCCTAAAACTATCAAAGAACAAGGACTGGACCCCTGAACCTGGTTTATAACCCACCAATAAGAATCAGTGAAAGAAACTCTTATTTTACTACCATGTAAACTAGGGTGGAATCCTGTCTATGAGATGCAGGAGGGAAGAGCATTTTGGGATCATGTAAAATCTTTTACAGAATGTCTTAAGGATTGTTTGAGGGAAGGAGCAAGGTAGGCAAGAAAGGCACAAGCATGAGACAATAAAAGGAAAAGGAGATGAAAAGGAACTGGTAATGCACAAACAGGTTACTGGTCAGCATACTTGATTGCCTTATCTGTGCACTTCAGCACAGTTTATTCCATCCTCTCACAAAATCCCATTTCCAACTGTTTTAAGTGTGTGTGCTCTCTGTTTTAGGGGTTTGTGTGCATGAATACAGATGAACAGCAAGCCAGCTTAGCTGAGGGGTGGGAGGTTGTGTCAAGTGCCAGTCCAAGAGAGAGACATGGGGCTGAGTGGACTGTGGGGCCCGGGCCAGCAGCTGGAGGCAGAAAACGCTAGTGCCAGCAACTGATTATACTGCAGGTTGAAGACCATAGAGTCCTCTGTGTGTGTGTGTGCATTAGGCATTCTTGATTCAATGTGAAGCAGAAAGCTTTAAAGATGTCAGCTACTCTCAGTGTAACAGTTAAGTTCAATCATTTAATATCAGATTCAGCAGACAAATTTAGTGTTAGAGGCTATGTGTCTCAAGCAAAAACTGCTAGAAGGAATCTTTTCACTCAGCTGCTGCACTCTTTGAGAATCTCATATGAACAATCAGATGGGGATGGGAAAAATCCCCCATGTCCTGGACTCCACAGAGTCTGGGCACCTCTGGTAGTAACAAACCTGTGCAATCACTTCAAGGGTGGTGTTGGGGAAAACTGAACCTTGCCTTCCCTCAGGCTTCCAGCTGATACAACTCAAATGCCATCGGTGTAATTATTATAATTGAGACACTGATTCAGCACCGTACTTAAATATACTGCAAAAATTAAGCAAAGGTTAAACTGTGATGTGCATTAAGAGAGAGTTTAGTTTTGTGAGTCACAAAGAAAATATTAATCTTATGATGGTTTATGCATATATTTGTACTTGGGATGGACATTCAACTTGCCTCCAGCAAAGCATCATCAGGTGGATTATCTATCCTTTACGGTGTTAAATCTAGGATATCATTTACAGAGTAGTGATATCTATTAATTATAGGAAAAAATGGTGAATTTCATTGGAATGATTTTTAGGCACTACAGTTAAAACATGTAAGACAGTTCTCAGCTGCCAAGTCTATTGTGCTGTCTCTCTGCACTTCAGAATCTTGCTGACATTTTGTAACACCCATCTTGGGCTTATATTTTAGAGGGATTTTTTGTGGTTCTTACAACTAAAAAATATTATAATATAATGAAAGTTAAGAAGTGAGAGATCACCCAGGGCTTTCAAATATGAGCCTGATAAGAGTACTTAACTTTCATACTGTTTTGGGGTTTTGAATTTCAATGTGCAAGTCAGAGATTCCAGTGCAGTCATTGAGACTATGTGTGTGCTTAAAGATGTGATGCTAAATACTTCCCCAAAGGAAATATTCCATTTCTCCAAGGACCTTTCAGTGAAAGGAGTCTCGTTTCTGAGATGATATGTTAATATAGAAAGATATTAAATATTGATGTTGATGTTGCTGCTATCCAGTTTGGGGAAAAAAAACCCTCACTATCTGAAATTAGAAAAAAGATTTCTGTATGTTTCAAGGACTAGATCTAAAGTATAGGTATTACCCTTCTCCAAAACATAACATACTACTAGTGTGTTGTGTCCTTTCCTGAATGACAAATATTAACTATGACACTCTCACTCTTCTCTCCACCTGCATAAATACACACACATATAGAAATATGCACACACACACACACACAACCATGGTGTCACTTAAAAAAATAGAATTGGACTATGATTCAATGCAGCCAGATAATACCTCTGCTAGTTCTTCAGCAACATAGTCATGTTAAATTTCTTTACTTTGTTTAGAGTCTGTCCATATTCAAGTAACTCTTTAACTTTACAAAAAGTCAAATAGACACAGCTTGAAGTACATATCAATATACAAAACAGCGCATACAGTGATTACAAGATAAAATATCATTAAGAGGTAGGAGACATGCATAGGAATTGACTGATTAAAAGAAAAAGACAAAACAGTTTTAAGACATAATTGCTTTCAATTAATTTCCCAAAATGAGCAGAAGTCAGTAGAGGTGGTCATTTAATGGAAACAATTCAGTAGCCTAGAGAGTAGCCTTAATTAAATGTTTTTATTCAATGTTTTGTCCTAAGAGGCAGGAAGCAAAAGATATTGCTTCTTACTCAACATTAAATGATTTCCAGCCATCTAATCTGTAGTAACAGTATTTTTCAATCTGTGGTTATAATATGGCCTTGGCCTTTTGCAATGGCCTAATTTTTTCAGACTCAATGAATACCTGCCATTCACATTAATACAGTGTTTCAGAAAAGAAAGACAAAAATAGAAAAATCAAACTTGCCAGAGTATTTAATAGCATAATCTCCTCATTAAGCAATAAAACCTATTCACATCCATTTGATCAGATTAGAAACAGTTTACTGGTGAAGTTGCTATGATCAGCACTCAGGACACTTACCCAAGCCAGTCCTTAGCTGACGGATTGTAGGAGTGCTAGAAGTCTGACAAACACATTCCTATCTGAATCCATCTGCAGCAAGGCAGCTCCTAAGAGAGTTATTGTAACAGTTTATGTTATCACCTTCCACTCTCACTTTTAAAGCTGCTCAGGGCAGAGTGGAAACACCCAGAATCCTTTAGCTTCAAAGCAGTGTGTTTTCAAGGACAGATCAAAGTTTATTTATTCTCCTGTCCTTTCTCATTTAATGCAATGTAATGTTTACAGAGAAGAAGCAGGATGGAGACATATAGATGTCCTAATGTAGAAACAAATAAAATAAGAACTAAGGTGATAAGTTTGTCTTTTCCTCTGAAACTGTAGAGTAACATATGCATAATGCAATAACAATTTCCAAAGTGGAAACTTTCACACAGTATGGCTTAACTGCTAAACAGAAATGAAACATGTTCTGCCCGGCTGTTCTTAAAATGCTGCTCTGTTTTCAACTTTACTGTGAATAGAGAAATAAGTAGCTCAAACTTTGTCTTGTTTAATTTTCTTCACAGACTAAAAGGTGACAAGGAATTTGCTGTCTCTAAATATAGGCTGTGCAGCAACCCTGTTATCAGAGGCAAAACAACAGGCTTTGTCACTTACCAATCCACTTTTCTGTGAGATACCTCTTGCCCTTTGCTTACAATAGTAATATTTGGCATTTATGAAAGATTATTATCTTTAAATAATTTCATAATTATTAATCTGTGGCATTAATATTCATTGATATGTGGTACTGATGTAATGCAGTAATGAAGACCTAACAAAGAATTTTTTCTGACACAAACCATGACACTAAAGAAAGTTAATGACATAGTTCAAATTAGATCTTAAAATATGCTAGAAGCCAACACTAGGTATGACACCAGGTATTTAGGTCAAGATATATACTTCTTGACTTCACTGAAAAGTTATCAATTAAAATTAAACATCTAGTCTCTGCAACTATATATGACTACTCTTCAAGACTTGGGGAATTTTTATTTCTAGTTCCTCATTTTGTTCAGGGCACTTTCCACATTGGCCACCACTTTAACAACTTAATTAAGGTTACCTATTTTAGTTTTATTCTCTTAAATCTATGGAAAACTGCATTTTTACAATATTCTATTCCTACAGATTAAGCAATACTCAGCAATATGTACCTGTCCTCTAACAGTATTGAAAATCTTGTTCGGTTGTATTAAATTTCTTTGTTTCTTGAATATCAAGGGCTCAAATGACTCTTTCATAACTTGTTATCAGATTGCAAAATTTGGACTGGCCCTATTCTTTAACTTTTATCATCATATTGATGATGCTCAGGTTTCTAGTATGCCAAAATATTTCTAACATCTTTACAATCTGAATTCTAAAAATGTTGGATGTCTCTAACACCATCCTTTCTGTCATTAAGGCCTGTAATTGTCTTTGTTTTTACCTGAACTTTGCCTTTGACATATACATCTATGTGAGCTTTAAGTATTTTTGATCCATCTGCCTTGACATCCAACGTATGAAATTTCTTTTTTATCTAATACTTTTGCTCTAATAGAACTGTTTTGGTAAATGTTTCTGGTATCACACGCTCTCCTGGCCTTAACTTGTCTTTATGAAGTTTTTTTAACAAGATGTTGAAAAAGCCACTTGTCTCCATGAGGCACCTGTTGAACATCCATTTCTCTTCTCTCTCAGCACTCTTTACTCTGAAACTGGATTCCCATGACAGCTTTAGCAGATGTTTCTAGTGTCACTCTGTATTCAGTTGAGATTGAATTTTGCCTGAATTACAGGCAAACAGGAACTTCTAGTAAACTTTTTACTAACATGCTGTGTTCTCATCATACCCCAAATAGCAGCCCAAAGCTATAATATTCTTCAAGGCTGATATGTGCCACATCAGCCTTTGCAGTGCCAGGAGCATCTGCTCTGTCACTCACCTTACCCTGCTACAATCCTGACACTAATGCTTTTCATCAAAAGGTGTCTAAAAAGACAAGAAAGTATAATTTTCCATTAATGACTATTTGGACCCATAAGATTAAGAAAGGAGAGGAGTAGTATATTTGTTTTTGTTTTTTCCTATTCAGTTGTGACTTATCTTCTTTAAGATAAACTCTGTGAATCATACAATAAAAAAACCTGCAAATCAAACTAAAACCAAACACAAAGCAAAAAAAAACCAAAACCACAAAAAAAAAAAAAAAAAAAAAACAAAACAAAAAAACAAACACTGTACACTTGTCCTTAGAGATAAAGGTAGTGCTGTAGATGTCTCTTTAGGGGCAGGAGGAGAAGAACTGAAAGATGTATGTGCACCCAGATATTATTTTTATGAACACATCACTGTACTGGTGGCATTGTTTTACTATTTTTATAAAATACTTATCACAAGTTCCTGCTTCTTTGAACCAAGTGAAAAAGAAATCTTCAGAACAGGAGAAACTGCTTTCCTTCTTAGAAGGTGTTAGACAGGTGTATACCACTAGGACTGTCTGACAAGGGGGCCCTTTGCACTTCCTAGTGGACACAGGTCCTCTGCCCTTGCCATTTCAGACAGTGGAGCAGCGTGGAAATGCTGACCACTGGGGCATATGTAAGGACAAAGGATCTGCTGAAGTGTCTTTAGAAGAACTTGGGTGCAGCAGTTGGTGTCGAGCCTGCTTCAGTCAGCCCATGACACCCAAGGGGGTAACAACTTAACCCCTCCAACATGTGCAGGTTCCTCTACCACGAGAAGTTGCTGGTGTAAGGTGAAGCAGAGGCCAAACACACAGTGTCAGACAGATGGTACCGTGACTGGAACAGTGACGATACAGCTATTTTGAGGTGAAAACGTCATGCCATAAAACCAGACTATGCATACTTTCTGTCCTGAAAGATGCAATTTCTGACCACATAAGGGAGTAATTTGTACCTAAAAACATGAGCTCATATAATTTGTTCTTACTGGAAAGGGTTTCCAAATTTTAGTGTCTTTTAGGTTCTTAAGGAGTTCTTAAAGATTCAGATTTCAATCCCAGATATATTTTTAGAATTGAAAATAACGTTTGAATTGAAGAAAATCTTTGCCCCATAATTCAAAATGAACTTTAAATGATCTCTTCTCCTGTTCTTCAGCTTTTCTGTATATATTAATATTAAATGTCATAACATATTTTTTGAACTTAATGCATCAAGTACTTTTTGATGCTTACTTTGTGAAACACAGAACACCTAAATTACACTTGACTTTATTTCATAGCTATTTACATGGTAATTGGCATTGTATAATGCATGAAAACACAGTCCACTGAATTAGAATCTAGTTTTCAGTATAGTTCTGACATATATTTTATTATTAAAATGATTTTCAAATGCCCTTCGTGTATTTGTCTAACAGCTTTTTCACAAAGACAGTCTGAGCTTTAGCAATGCAATAAAAGCTATGGCTCTCTGGTATCCCGCATGATTTTTTTTCCCCTTGACCTCATCTTTCCTCATGGTGGCACGTAATACAGCAC
The DNA here is from genome assembly GCA_013390005.1 of Calyptomena viridis. Taxonomy (NCBI): domain Eukaryota; kingdom Metazoa; phylum Chordata; class Aves; order Passeriformes; family Eurylaimidae; genus Calyptomena; species Calyptomena viridis. The sequence continues at coordinate 39,758 of WEIV01027558.1, read as the reverse complement.
AACAAAGGAGACACAGTTCAAAATTTCAACACAGCATAGCAAAGATTTTTTCTGTCCTCACAGGCCTTTCTTTTCCCCTGAAGACTGAATACAGAAGATCCATATAACGACGGACTTCAAGAAAAATCTCATAGCTTCTGAACACTGAATGTAGAGCATGAATAACTGAGTATTTTCCTGTATTGACATTTGAAAGGTAGAGTGTACTAGCATAGGTATAATGTTGAACTGTGCAATGTTTTGTTATATTTTAAAATTAGTCAAACTGTTATAAATCAAGTAAGTACAAATATTGTTTTTCTCTCTTTTTCTTCAGCTAAAAAGTATATATTGTAAAATAAATCAATCTTTATTTTCCCAGGCTTCTGTCTTATGAAAATGAATGTTTCCTATCTTTTCCGAAGAAATATATGCCAGTATGGAAAAGGCACCTCAGAATTTTGTGTTAAAGGAAATGGGCTCTCAGCCCATTTTTCCTTATACCTCAATATGTTTTCCTTATACCTCAATCTCCATTGTCTACGAAACACTAAAGATCATATTTGAATATCAGATTTGAATATGTGAATATCTAATGATGAAATCAAAAAACTTTTCTGCACTTACCACTGCTACTGCTAGTTCTGCTGGGGGAAGAGGCAGTTGCACATCCCTTGTGCATCTGCCCTACTGAGTATGAAACTCTTGAATTGAGGAGCTGCCTTACTGCCCTTCATTTGGAAAATACTTTGAATCACATTTTTGGTATATAGTGCTACTGCTCAGTTCAAGATTCCAGATTTAGCACAGAATTCTCTGAAAGCAGCATGTGTGAGATTTCCAGTGCTTTTATTTATTTATTTATTTATTTATTTATTTATTTATTTATTTATTTAAACTTCCCTATTTATTTATTTATTTATTTATTTATTTATTTAAACTTCCCTCTCTCCTTAAAGCCTTTCCCAAGTTATTCAGGAGAGGGAATGGAATTGAAAGTTCTCAATCGGGTAAAAGCTGTTGGATTTTTATCAAGCTGATATGTTGGGTCCTCGAGCACTGAATCTTAGTATTTTTGCCTAGATCAGTAAACTCCTCTGGCTCCATTCTCAGGCAAGAGCTTTACTTTTCTGGTCCCTTTATGACAATGAGATTCAAGAGTTGACTCCTCAGGCTTTTGTGTATCATACCATCTTGCTTTCCCCAGCTCACTGTAATTAATGTTATTTATGTAGATTCCATCCATGCTGATATTCTAGATTTATAGCTTAGGAAAAGGCTCACAACCTAAAAAGAATACTCAATCATAATTACTTTTCCTGCTTTAACTCTATGGAGAGTTATAACAAATTTTACATCTGAATCATTGGTTGGAGTTTTACTGCTAAATAAACGGATTTTTTTTTTGAGCCCAAGTGATGTGTTGATACATGTTCACAGAACATTCAGCTATAAGCCAACCCCCCACGTGCAGCTCAATGGCCCTGATATATAAGTAATTTTTGTTGATAGTTGTTTCAGTCCAAAGTACCTAGAAATAATGTGAGGATAATGTTACAGTTTAGCAGAGTGTTGAAACAAAGGAGACCATGCAGTGGTGTGCTAAAAAGACACTACTGAGCAAAGGGAAACAAAGCTGGTGCACATTTGTCCTCTATGCCTATTGAGAACAGGTGTCCTGTTCATACTGCTGCATGCTCTGGTGTGAGTCATGGCTGGGCATTGTCCAGCAGAAATCTGCTCTGTTTTAACCACACCTGTGCTTTGTGTTAGAAATTAGCCTGTAGGGGTGACTAGTCCCACAAAATTCATCTTGGTCCTGTTTTAAATGTAACCACTGAACCAGTCACCTGCCTCAGTGCTGCAGCATCTTTTGTTGGCAGCTGGTTCCTCAGGGATCTGCATGTGTATGACTGCTCAGCCTGGAGTCCTGGGCTTCCCAGTGTCCCCCCTAACAGTACATTATGGCCACTGCATGCCTGGAGGAAGAGTGGAGTTCCCTCATGTAGAAACATAGAGTGTGAAAAGAGAAGTCAAGGCGCTAGACATTCTCTCTGCTGCGGGAGCAGACACAGGCGGGATGTGCCCCTGGAAGCAACAACTGAAAAACACATCCAAGCCCAGAAGTGAAGACACTGTCACAGTTAATCAGTGTGAACTTGTGCAGATTTGCTTTCCCAAAGGTTCCTGTCTTACTCTGTCAGGCACTTGAGTTTATGCCCTATCATGCACATTTGCTTCCTTGCTTTGCCCTAGTGCATTTTCTATTGCCGTTTCCTTTCCCTGTAGAGAAACCAGGGGAGCAGCATCTCCTGGATTAAGCTGAGTCATTACTCCAAGGTGTTTTTACTGAACAATGTTGCATTATTCATTCATTTCTATTCACACCTGTGGCACACAAAAACTGAAAACCCTCAGAGATCTTCTGAGCTGTAGCATTATCTATAACACCAGGAAGTCTCTACAAGTTGCTAAAAGTGTGTTATGAGAAGCATTTACGTTTCAAAAATTATTAAAGTTATTTCTCCACAGGTTTTGCTGCATGCTTAATATAAATACAAATGCCACAAGGGGCTACAGAAATCTTGGCAGGATGCCATTTTCTGCTTCCATTTTCTCTAATAAAATATAAAGTTGAAACACTGAAAATTTGCACTTCTAAATCCATCCCTGTGCCTCTATTTCCTCTTTGTTGAAATAATTGTTTTGTTTACTCAAGACGACATGTGAGCACGGTTCAGTGTCCCTCCCCATCTCTGATACCAGCAACACCACTGGCATGTGACTGCTCTCAGGGGCTTGGAGACACATCCTTGAGGGCAACCTTTTCTTAGCATCATGTTATTTTTTTGGATGAATTATCATCATTGCTTAACAATGAATGGACACTTTGGAAAAAAAAAAACAACCTTGCAGAAGGACTTATTTACTAAATTGTTGAACATTTTGAATCTATCAATTTCTCCATTATTTCATTCCACCCAAAACAGTTTAAGCATATTTCTGACTGTACAACTGCTGAAAAGGAAATTATAAAGGAACAATATTTTGTCTTTTCTCATCACAAGGCGTGCTATTGTTTTACTCTACCTCCTCTCCAGCTAAGGAGTTTTTTCATTGCTTTGGGAATTTTTACATGTGAATAATATTTTTGGATTGGCTGAGTACAGTCTTTGTTTTCTAAGTCCAAGGATGGCTAAAATAATCCTCTGATGTACCTCTCTGAAGATAAAAATTATAGTAATCCAATATGAGAAAATCTAAAGATACGAAAAAGGTTCTTAGAATGTTTATTGATAACTAGCAAACAATATTTTCTGGAGTGGTGTAGTTTTCTTTTTTTAATCACATCATACAAGATAATTTTGTCCAGAGATAATTATCCATAAAACACTCTTTATTCCACTGTGAAAAAAAGAAAAGCAGTAGTAACATCAGCAGTAGCATGAGGATTTGAAAGCAATAGTATAGGATATTTACCAAATTGTATTCTTGGTTGTAGAGAACACTTTTTTTTAATATCTTTGTGGCAAGGAAGACAAAAAAAAGGTATTAAGGTGATTAATTCTAAACATTCTTTTTTTTTTTTTTTTTTGATTGTCTTACACTTCCATGTTAAATTTTTTTTATATTTAATAAACTAGAAATTATGTTTGGGCAGCTGTATGTCCAGACAAAACAGTTCCCGATGGGTGTTATACTTGCCTGAAAGAGGACATAATTTAAAGGTACATCTATTTATTTACATTATTCTAGAAAATTGTTAGCTATTCAGTTATATGTGTAAAGAGAGAACCTGGGAGTTTATCCTAATGAAAACTTGCAATTTTGAGAAGTAAACTCTGGATGTTATTGGTACTACTGGTAAATTAATTGCCCACTACTGTTATCCTGTAGTCAGCAAATCCTTATTAAAGTCTTTAATGTGTCTGAGAGGCCAGATAAAGTAAGGCAGCAATAGACTGAGCAATTAAGTGAGTGAATCTTATTAAATTTTTCTCTGACTGGAAATTAAATGCCAAGTAAATGAATGGAAATTTATGATGAAGAGAATTCAGAAGCAAAATTGTATAAACAATTTGGCCATGCCTACACTTGTCATTCCAAACACATTTCTCAGCATAGTTTTAACAGTCCTGGAAGTGTTTGAGAAAATGTTTAAATAAAATAAGAAATCCAGACTTACCTGCAGAAAGTTAGTGGAGAGAACAGTGAAGCGATGCAAGTGTCTGAGAACTTGAAAGACTTTTATGTCTGAAGGTTTCATGAGAAGAAATGAAGATTATTTTTTGTTTTAACACATTTGGAGCATTTGAATATGGAAAAAATATCTCTGAGCTTGTAGTCTTCTAGGTTTTGTGGGGGAAAAAAAGAGAGTGTCAAAGCCACTTGATCATGAAGACAGCAACTTGCAAAGCTGATGGATTTTTGAAGTACAGATAAATTATCTGAATTTTAGCTTTCTAATTCCTGTATGTTAGACTACATTCTTAGCTACCATATTTCAGTTAGACCATGATCTTGGCTTGTAAAGGTCATAGAATCCAATTTATTGAAAGATAACAGTGAAAATAATTAAAAAAAAAAAAAGCTTGTGTTGGCTGCAAATCCCAAAAGCAATGCTGAAGATCCTGATTCCAAACAGAACATGTTACAGCATCTGTTGAACAGCAGCTGCTTCAGTATCCAATTGATCGAGGCCCCAAGAACTTCTCTGGCTCAGAGGCAAGAACATTGACTTTTCTTTGGTGTGAATTCCTTCATCTTCTGTGAGCAAAGCTGCAGATGACAGCCTTGCATAGTAAATACAGCCAACTATTATTAACATTTTAGTCATTCCTGAGGCCAGAGGCCTTGTACAGCCATTTCTTCACCAGCTGTAGGAAGCTTCAGCATGATATCTTTGGTTGTATTCTCTGTTAATTTAATGGCCTATTATCTGCTTCTTAGTAAGGACCTTTTTGCAAGGTAGGCTAATTCACATAACAGTGTAATAACTGAATATGAGTTCTATGTGTAAACTTGGTGTTTATTCTGTTTTCTGTATCATTAATTTAATATTATCTTTCACATAGAAGAATGCATTGCATAGGCCTAAAATTATGTCTGATGCTTCCAAAAATTCTTCAGATGCTTCCATGCTGTTTCTTCAAACTTACTGCATAATCGTTATTTATTTTCTTTATTCGTATTTTCCTGATTGAAAACCATTTATTGTGACTATTTTTTTCTTTAGATTTTCAAATCTGAATCATGTGTTCAAAGTGCAAAGTAAAGATCTGGTGTAGAAGAGAAAGGTTGAAGAATCCTATAACGGGGAGATATCAGATAATCAGGATGAATGAATTTTTTAAAAGCTCATAAACTTTTGCCATCTGAATCACATGGGACTTGCTTGAGGCACCAGTCCTGCAAAAAAAAAAAAAAAAAAGAAATGTATATTGGCAGCACAATTGAAATGCAATTTTCTCTTCTCTCACTGACAAAATAATTGCTTGCACATTCCCTGGTTATAAAAGGTTTAGTAGCATTCTTGCCTGGCTTGTTGTTTGATTCTGTGCTAATTCTTTGGCAATGACAACAATGACATATCCCCAATTTGTACAGTATGTAAAGCATTTTCCTTCCAACAGAAAAGATATCTAGGGTGTTTTGTCAGATTATAATTTTCTGTCTTTATCACAATCATTGATCCAGTGTAATTGCATCCATTCTGGATGTGTCTAGCTCCTTGCTCAATTTAATCAACTCTGTGTAAATCTGAACCTAGTGTTTTTTAAATCTGTGTAATTGAAATCTAGTGTTCCAGAGGGGGAATATATGTTATTTTGGGAGAAATAATGATTTAAAAATTTTAATTTATTTTACAAGGTTCTTTTCCTTGAATTTCACAATATAAATAAATATATAAACAATATAAACATTTTGAAAAAGAGTCTTGATTTTTCAAGTCAAGGTTTTCATTTTATGTTGTTTGTGGGTTTTTTTCCTTTTTGTTACCTATTCTACTTCTCACCTTTTATTGCAAGTGAAAAAAATGAAAGAAAAAGGAAGCAACAAAAAAAGGCTAAAATCCCATAAACACTGAAATTGTGGAAATTTGTCTTTTTTTCCTCATGTTAATGTCTAAGGAAACACTTTAAAAGAAATGCAACAACAAGAAAGGGAACAAGAATGGATCTGTCTTGCTTAATACTTCTGTCAACAATCTTGGTGGCATAGAGTATACACTTACCAAGTTTACAGGTGACATGAAATGTGAGGGAACAGCAGGAAAAGTGGATGTATTGAAGTGCAGGGTTGCCGTTCAGAGAAAACTCCAAGTTTGCGTGGATAGGTATGCAAAGACCTTATGTAATTCAACAAGGACAGATGCAAAGTCCTGCCCCAGGGGTGGAAGTTACAAGCTGGGGACTGAGGGGCAGAGGAACTCGTGTCCTGGTTGGCACCAAGTGGGACATGAGCCAGAGCATGACCTGGCACCATCCTGGGCTGCATTAGCAACAGTACCACCCTCACACTGAGGGAAGGGACCATCCCTCTGCAGACCCCACCTGAAGTCCTGTGTCCACTTGGATGTCTCAGCAGAAAAGAAACTTTGACCAACCAAGCAAGTCCAGGTGAACCCTCAGGATGGTCAGTGGCCCTGTGAGAAGGTGCCAGGAGAGCTGGGCTTGCTGCAGGGTCCCAACAGCCACCTGCCTCTCCAAAGGGAGGCTCTTGAGGCCAAGGATCCCAGCTTTTCTCAAGAGTGTAAAGGACAATATGCAGGAAACACGGGAGGTACAAGCTGGTCCAACTAGTTAAGAAGTGAAACAGGTGGTCCAGGGAGTTTGAGCAGCCTCCATCCTTGTAGGTCTTTCAAGAAGAAGCCCTGAGCAGCCTGGTCTGGTCTCATACCTAACAATGCCTTAAACAAGAATCTGGACTAGAGACCTACTGAAGTCTTTTCCCATCTGTTATTCTGTAATTTTAAGATACGTAAAAAAAGACCACATTAAAAGTGAAAAAAGAAAAAGAACTGCATTTAAAACATACTTAAATGCACATATGTTTCCACCACTTAAAGGAAATGGAAATTTCTGGTTTAAACTTTTAAAAAATCAAACAAAACTTTGTGTTCTAATAAAAAATTTAACTAAATTTCTTGTTTATTATGTCTTAAGTTAAAACTGCTCCTGGAGAAGAATGTTTCTGTTCATTTCTAGTTTCTGAGTGCTCACTAAAACCACTGAACATCTTATTGGATTGTTGTCTTGAAGTTAGACTAATACACAGTGAATTGATCCTGAATAATCTGAGATAGGATGAGACCCTTAAAATTTGGTGCCTTTGCATATTCTGGCCATTTAACAGGTTCTTATTTTCCTAAAACTGTGTCTTCTTTGAGCATTTATACTGCAACACATAAGTTTACACCAAATGAAATCCTGTTCATCTAAATATTTTTTTGCAAGTATTTGTATTTGTAAATCTCAGTGAGCTAAATATTTTTATTGAAGTGGAGCAAGCCTCACCTTCCCAAAAGAAATATATTTGATTGAAGAAAGGTGACTTTTCTTTTAATCTTTTTTTTGTTTGCTTATTTGTCTGAATAATAACATTGAGCTTCACGGTGGAAACGGGTAATATTTAAAATTATTTCATAAATTTTTTCACAGCTGGAAAGCATAAAAAAATCAACTTGAATAAAGGGTGTAGAAAATGCTCTCATTTTTGAGTGATAAATGTTGAGCTCATTCCACTGTGCAGTGCATCAGGCATCAGAAAGTTAGACATACGGTATTGAAACAATATCTTGATGATTACTTCTCACAAGTTTTTTAGATATTTCAAGTAAGTCGTTTTGGGTTTTTGTTTGCTTTTTATTAAACAGAATATGATTTTTATGGAAACGTTCTTCACTGAGTCATTTGCAAGCAAATATCTCATTCTTATGGCAGAAGCGTGGTGCTTCCGAGACAGTTGCCTGAATATGTGTTACTGGTCCCAGTTTCTGCAAGGACTTCACACAGACTTCCATAGACATAGAACTTTGTCTTCTCTTTCATATGAAAACGTCTTCCACGCATACCTCCTATTTTATTTGCAAACAGTACTGTTAAAATCACTACATACAGTCAAAAGCTGGAGAAAATGGAAAAATTAATTTCCCAGTGGAATGCTTTAGATGAATTATTTCATATTGTTACAACTGATCATAAAAAGTCTTAGCACAAAATTTCACAGGATGATGTGATATGACACTAGATTTCATTTAGTAAGGGCCAGTTTAGATTGACAGAAAGCTGTCCTGAGGCTTCTTGTAAACTCATGTATCCTCTTGTAAGTCTTACAATTTACACTTTCACTCTGCAAAAATCTATTACAAAACTATTGAAAGAAAATATCTAATTTTTTCTAAGTACAGAATTTAAATCCTTTTTCCTGCTCTGTCATTTGAGTTAGGGAGGAACATTTTTTAGTGAGTAAAATAGAATATTGGAATTTTTTAACACCACATGCCTCATGTTGTGTCTGTGGGTAAACATGTATCATTGCCAAAATGTGATGAATTGGTTTTGCCTTGACAAAAGTCAGTATCTCCCACAAGAAATGCTCGAAAAACTTTTAAAGAGAACATAACACTATCTTATATGTCCTAACATCACTTTTTGAGACTGTTAGATGGAATAATGTGATATAAATGAATATTTGTGCCCTTAAGAAAATCTTTTTTAAATCTTCAAATTTCCACAGAATCACAGAATCAGTTTGGTTGGAAAACACCTTTGAGATCATCGAGTCCAACATGTCAATCAACTGTCAATCAATAAGCAATACATTCAGGATTCATATCTAATACAGTAGATAGTCTGCAATATTGGACACTTCCCAAACAAATAACAAATGTATAATTATAATAATACTACTGATGATGATAATAATAAAAACAACATCCTAAACATTCTTTTATAACTAGTCCCCAAAAAGCTCATATCAGATACACACACACATAATTATATTCACACCTCCTCCAGGACAGGGGGCTAACCAATAACCCCCACCCTTCTGGGCACGGAGTCAGGTCTACTTGCATTCCCCTGCTGTGGAGATATAGAAACCCCAGCAACCTTCTAACACACACTTTGATAGGAAAGGGCTCTATGAGCTCACTTGCACACACCTGCAGTGGGTGCCACTGCTGTCTGTACCCTGCAAGGAGCAGCTGCTTGCCAGGTCAGGACCTCCACAGCATTAGGCAGGGAGGGTACTCATCTGGGCTGGGCAGGGGCTGTCATACCAGAGAGCAAATTCTGGCACTGTCAAATCAAGTTTCATTCCTATTCTTTCCACTGCAAAGTCTTTTCCGCTGGTTATGAAATTTCATGCTTCTTTTATACTATTCACGGTGACTCTGTTTTAAACCCTCTTTATAATTCTCCCTTGCTATTTAATCCAGCTGACAATCATTTTCTTCTTGACCATGATCAGTTTTGGGAGAATATTCTAAATAACACGTTTCTGTATTCAATATGTACACACAAACACATGCACATACACACATCCCCACTGCTCACACTCTCACATTCTTAACAGAACAGGTAATTTGCCAAAAGCAGGATGTGCAGGTGCCCCTGCACTGACACAGATAGAAACAGTGTGTGTCTCTCAACCTATGCTGAGGATATCAGCGTGGACACTTGTGAAAACAGCATTAAGCAGTCAAGTAGATAAATTTGTGTATTAGTCAAGAGATTTCTTTTGAAATCAGAATTTTCATCTCTTTTCTTCTTCTCAGGAGGAAAAGAATATTTTTTACCTCCACCTATTTCCCTTCTTTTTACCAAGTCAACCAAAATTTCAGCAAAAGGGCTAGGAATATATTTTTTTACTTTCAAGAACATGTGGGGAAAAACATTTGTTGGCTGGATCTCCAGTTAGGCTTACCATGCAGGCAGAACAGGAGCTTGCAGGATGAGCAGCAACACCTTGTTGCAATCTGGCCAGTACGAATTGCACGGGGAGGGAGCACGGGGGCAGCTTGGACTCCTGAAGGGTCTGCAGAGACCTCTGTGGAGACTGAATGCCTCAGCTATGATTGGAATAAGTACTGGTGTGTTTTCACCTCCAGCAGTTCTGGGCCAAGTCTCTTATGGTTATTTAAATAAAGAAAGTGAGGAATTCAAGATATATAACTGACTTACTGTTCTTTCCCTGTATTCAGGACTGACATATCCAGGGCAATTTCACTGCAGAAAGGAGGTCAAATGCAGATTTGGGATGGAGTAATTTATACTGCCTGGTGGGGCCTTTAGGTAGGTAGCAAGAAAACCATGTGAAGCTGTCTGTCCATAACATTTAGTTTCTGATCCTAGTGGTAACTCTGGCATCACATAAAAATCACTTCTGAAAATCCTCGTGGTTATCTCCATATCAAGAACTGAGCAGTTACCACACTTGACTGGAAGGCACAGATTTTTAAAATTATTCTTCTTCAGGACTTCAAAGCACATTGTAATGACTCACCAATTTCCTTCTAGCACAAATCAAACACCATTTAAAACTCCTTTCCAAGAGCATTGCTGAAGTGGAAAGCTTTCCATCACCTTCCTAAGAGAATATTCCACTGTCTTAAAGGGTTTATTGTTAAGAAGATTATTTTCTTCATGTTTAGCTTAAATTTGCCAGTGCATTTTGCCTTTAAATCCTAGTTCTATTTGCTCCATCTAATTTATTCCCAAAATAGGATAGTCCTTTCCCCTTTTTGAATTTTTAGTGATGCAGGAGGTATAACTTGAGGACTAGCACATTTACCTGTGGGATTTTCCAATTCAACTAGAATCAAGGCCGCTTGTGAACTAGTGTTTACCTTATTCCAGTTTAAGATGTATCATGGTATCTTATATTTGATTTGTCATGGAGGCCATTTTTCTCAAGGTCATCTCTGTTTTGTTATAGAAAGTCCCCTGTTAATAATAATGGGTAACTATTGACCTCTAAATTGAAAACTAGACCTAGCATCACAGAATCATTGAGTGTTTTGGGTTGGAAGAGACCATGAAGATCATTTAGTTCCAACCCTCTTGCCATGGGCAGGGACACCTTCCACTAGACCAGGTTGCTCAAAGACCCATCCAGCATGCCCTTGAACACTTCTAGGGATGGAACATCAACAACTTCTCTGGGCAACCTGTTCCAGTGCCTCATCTTCCCCACAGTGAAGAATTTCTTCCTTAAATCCACATACTTGTACCTTTCTCTCTACCTTCTTTTAGAATAATCCCATTACCCTTTGTCCCAGGCCTTGGTGAAAAGCTGCTCTACAACTTTCTTATAAGCCTTCTTTATAGATTGAAAGCCACAATAAGGTGTCCCTGAAGCTTTCTCCATGCTGAAAAACCACAACCCTCTCAGCCTGTCTCCATAGAAATTCCAGCCCTCTGATCATCTTCATTGCCCTCCTCTGGCCTCCCTCTAGCAGGTTAATGATGTTCTTGTACTGGGAGCCCTGAGCTGGACTCAATATTCTAAATGGGGTCTTTTGAGAACAGAGGGGGTAAATCACCTCTCTCGACCTGCTGGCCACACTTGTTTTTATGCAGTCCAGGATGAGTTGCCAGCACATACTGCTAGTTCGTATTGAATTTTTCATCCAGGAGTATCCCCCAAGTCCTCCTCTTCAGGGTTGCTCTCAACCCATTTGTTCTCCAGTCTGTACTGATATTAGGGATGCCCCGACTCTGAAGCAGCACCTTGCTTTTGGTCTCGTTGACCTTCATGCAGTCCACATGGGCCCACACCTCAGGCCTGTCAAGATTTGATCTAAAGGTTACAGTCTTTCACCTGTTTGGACACTTTTCTCTTTCACTTTCTCATACTTTCCAGGATAGAAGGAAGTTTGACTGGGATACAGGAAGAAGATGGTTGAGTCTTGATTCTCTGTATTAGTCACCAGTGTCATAGAAGTATGGAGTCTGAGAGTGAAATGGGAGAAATACACCAAGAAAGCAGGGCATAAACAGTGGTGTCCATTTTACAGAGCTTAATTATACATCTAAATATGCTTTTACAATTACAGTGACTAAAGAGGAAAAGAATTAGCTAATTAGATAGTATGTGCTGATTAAAGTGAAAAATATGCAGCTACTTACTGTGTTTTTCTTTTAGTAAATAACTATTCTCTAGAACTACATTTTTCATTCATTTTCCTCATGATTTCATTAAATCATATTCAATTTCCTGAGTCCTAAATCACATAATATCTTGATGTTTATAAAAGCATTACTAAAAGTTGACAAAGTGTTGGAGCCACCGTTTTCTACAAGCGTAAAGGAGAAATGATTCCACAGTACAAATATCAGTCCAAACTCAGTGCCCCAGAGAGCAAAACACGAATGTACAAATAAGATTTGTCTGGTTGCTGCCAAATCTGAAGCCACAGGGGACTGGTTGAAATACCAGCTGATGTTTGCTGCACCTGCTAATTGCAATACATTCTGTTGAATCTGTGTTGTTTTATCTGTAGCATCTAGATTTATCCTTAGTGGGGATCAGGATGCTCCTAGATTTTCCTTGAACACAGCTGTATCTCACAATAGACTGTGTCCGCCACTATGCTTTGTTTGGCATTAGACTTCCATTCATTACTTCCATTCAGTATTTCTTTAACTTCAACAAACATGCAAATTCCTCTGGACATGCTGCTTTAATTTCTCCACTTTACTGGACCTGGGAAATGGGTACAGTGGAGGCAAAATCCAAGAGCTGAGGGTGAGGCTGTATCAGGGTGGCCTTGCAGAGACTGTCAGAGCTGTAGTAGTCACTTCGTGTCCAGGGAGGACATCAGTCCTGGCAGTGCATCATCAGTAGGTTGAGGGAGGTGATCCTCCTCCTGTATTCAGCATTAAAAGTTGCAGTAAACATTCAATAGCTCAATTAACTGTGTTTGTTCAAGAATATTCATATGCATGAAAGCTTATATACCTTACAGTTATTAGATTTTCTAAAGATCTCTTATCATCCATATATATGTCTTTGTATGTTCTTTTTGATTTTATTGTGGGTAATATCCATTAAAAAAAAAAAAAAGCTATTTTTCCATGTGGAAGAAAGTGCAACTATGTCAGTCCCAATTCATTTCATGTAAAGAAGCACACTAACATGGCCAGATTAGAGTTCTAAATTGGTGGACCATAGCCCAGTCATTAAAAACTGTTGCAAAACAATAACGTACTGCACATGCTGCTGTTACATTGATTCTTTCCTATTCATATTAATTTAATCAAAATATAAGAGCTACTTTGTTGGAATTATCAAAGGAAGTAAATAACCCAAAGAAAGCTATGATACAAGTAGTTATGTGATAACAAGGGTTAATACACTTGACTTGGTCATACTCTGAAAATAGATGAGGAAAATAAAAAATGCAATTTACATACATTTTTCGGAAAAGAAATCAATAGCTGATGTGACATTTAATACATATTATGCAATTAGAATTTTACAGGAAAGTCAGTCAAAAAATGACTCAAGAGATAGCTGTCTGTATGTCTCATGGACATATTTCCTATAACACAGTAACTATATGTTTTTCTTTTTTTTCTTCTATACATTGGATGTTTCTCATCTACTAATCTCTTAATTTCAGGATTGTAACTTCTATCATGATGACTTGGCTTACAGGGAACATCTGCTGATCTGTTCTTATGACCAGAAGTTGATAAGAATTTATCTTATTTACCCCAGATGTGCTTTGATTTTGGCACTAGATACCCTCAACTTAATCAAGGAGAAATTTTTTTCTCAGACTGGGTCTGTAGAGGTGGTTTCCTGAACATCTTTTTGTGTTCCCTAGATTTCCCACAGTTACTGTTAGAGAGCTAAATATGGAAGATGAATATATGGGTGTACATGGATTCCCAAGAACTGACATGGAGGTCACAGAACATTTGGAAGAAAAGGCTCAGAAAGGTGACAAGACATGACTTGTGCTGGGCTACTAAGATTTAGATATGAAAGGTAGTTCAACAATGTAGGGAAGTTAGTAGATCCAGGCACACATACACTGATTCCTTGAAAATTAATGAATATAGCTTTAACATTTTCACCCGCTCCTTCATGAGTGTGCACTACTTTTCCCCTTAGTAAGAAAGAAATAATTTCTGTGCCATAGGAAAGTAATCAAGGTGTCCTAAGAAATGTCAGCTAGTTCAGCAGTCTCATCTGCTCCCTGTAAAGAAATGATGGTCTTCCTCTCTTTCTCCCCCTCTGTCTCATTTCTTTTGTGCTTGCTTTCAAGAGGAATAGTATTGCTACATTGAATATGAAAGATTAAAGTAAAAAAGTTATTCCTCCACATGTAGGATAAAGGACTGCATGACCTAATATGTGCTTCCTCTTTCTCTTCCAGGAGAGGAAAAAAATATAGAGACATCTTCTACCATTTCTTCTTTAAAAACACAACAAAATTCTTGAATGTCAATGTTGAATATATTTATTTAATGTGTTTCACTGTTTTTTTCCCCCGGATTTTATGTATATGTGAATATCCAGGCAAACACTGCATGGTTGTCTGTAATCATTAACACAGGTGAATCATCTTTCTTTTATGAACTCAAACTTCTATTTAGTGATTTGCTTTTACTATTGTCCAATTTGATTTCATACAGTAGAAAGACAGAAGAGTAACACAAATGAAAACAAGTAATGTAATGCTGCATTTTCCCCTTATTCTTTAGCAATACACTACTACCTTAAAGGTTTAGAGAAAATGAGAAATTATGCATGATAAAAATCTCTTGTGTAAAATGTTCATATTCACTGTGCTCTGTGAATTCACCTCTGATGCCGCAAGCTCCAGAGTTATACACAGAAGGATTCAGCTTCCTGCAGCCAATATTGAGCTCATCACATCTTTTTAAATGAGTCTGGAAAAATTCCCTAGTTACACATATGCCTGCTTTTCAAACTCATACACCAGGGGGTTAGGCTGGCTTCATGTATTCCTTGAGAACTGACTTCTGTCTCTCTCTCTCCCTCTCTCTCCCTCTTTCCATTGAAACATCTGTGTGTGATTTCTATTTGTCAGCTGGCAAAAGGACGCTGAAATACCTCTGTGACACTTACTCACAGACACACACTTTTCGTGATCCATCTGTAAAAAATATCACGAGACATCTGCTTTCCACTGTGGACCAAGGACCAGATTTGCAAAACTACGTAGGTATCTAGCTCACACTGTAATCAACCATTTTTGGGGTTACAAATACTTGCCCCAAATCTCTTCAGCTTACACTTGATCATTATTTAGTTTCCTACTTAAACTGTTGTGTAAATATTGCAGGATTTGGATTTCTTCATATTAAAGAAGAAAACACAGTGCAACAGATGCAGAAAGGCAGAAAGAATGTATCTGATACGAAGTGACACTCATGCCAACTAAAAAGCGTTGATGGTCATGGAGCATAAGTAGTTCTGAAGTAAATCTGTGATTTTTAAAAACAAGGCTCAGGTTCTGTATTTGTTTTGAATAATGTTAAGGTAAGCAAAGTTTTCATAGGGACTGAATTTTCTTGACAATAAGCTTTGTTACACTTTATATAACCTCATGCTCACAGGTTACAGTGAACGCAAAACATTTTGTGAAGCTCACTACATCCTGGGAAAGGACAAAAATCTACCAAAATTCACAATGATCAGGGTCTTTCCTACACAGGCTTTTTGAACGACATACCATTCCTGTTTCAAGAGCCTAAATGGGAGTACAAAATTTTGTGTGATAAATAAATGTGAATAATAATTTTTAAAAAGGCAGAAGAAAGAAGAGGGATTGTAGAGTTATCTAACATGAGAAGTTTGAGATAGAGAAACTGAGAAAGAGTAGAAGGATGCATGTATGAAGGTCAGAGCAAAGGTAAAACAATGTGTGAAAGATAAGTGTCCTTGGAGTCAATGATGATAAAACTGCTTCCCCAGTGACAAGGCTGCATAGCTGATCATTTCTGGGTTCTGTTCTGTTTGGCATGTTAGTATAAATCTATAATAAAAGCAATAACATGTTGTTCTAAGGGATCTAAGCTCCGAAATAAATATGTCTTCTAACTTAGGTGCAGGTTTATTATTTCGCCCAAACAGATTGCACTGAAGTCAGTTCTCAGGGGACAGAGAAATGATCATGATTTTAATCCCTGACTCATTCAGTGGAAAAGGCTTGTGAATGGCACATTTGTGAATGGCACAAATAACCATAACACTAAACGCAGAACTGAACACTGACTAAACCCCAGTCAACTCATTTTCTAACTGGATGTTTCTAAGCCTTTAAAATTACCTAACTGAAAGGAAACACTAGCAAAAGTGACTATATTCAGTTTAAACTGTATTAATTTGAACAAGGGACTTGACCTCAGTTTTTACATATCCCTGATTTTATGTTAATTGATAATCTACCTGTATTAAATATTTGATCCATGTCTGGTGTTTTAATTTTTTGACTGTTAGTGTCTTTGCTTGAATGATGACCACAGTGGGGGTTTTTTTTGCATCAAAGATCTAAAAGAGAAAGGACTGCTTCAAGCAAGCCTCCCAAAAGGTAGTATCTGGTGTGCAATAAAATTTTAAATTATCACATTAAGAACACTTTCTAAGTATAATTTATTTTCCATGATTCACTAATATATACTGTCAGAATTTTGATTTATGCACATTCACTTTCTGAATCAGGTATACTGCTCTGATTTATGTATGCTGTATATAAAACTTATTTAAAAATCTTAAACTTTAGAGTACTGATTTAGTATGTGAGTATATAAATCTTTCTGTTAAACTTTCAGTTTAGTTTCCTGATTTATATACACAAGATTTCATGGATCCTAAAGTTAAAATTCTAATTTATACTGTACTTACTGTAAGAAGTATTAGTACAATAAAATATGCAATTACTAGGATGAAAGTAATCAATGATTTTTGCAAACTGCACCTCTAGGCCACTTTAGCCAGTGTAAATCAAAATAATTTCTTCACTTCAGGAATTTTCTCTGGCTCACGACATTTATGAATCTTGCTCTTTAGTCATAATATGCAAATATCATTAGAAGCATTGCATTTGGAATGGTTTAATGAAAGGGGATGTTATATCACAGAAGTAACTTTTCTTTTTGATGTCAACTCTCTACAATCTTCATTTCCCAGTCATCAAGAAAAATATACCTAGCAGAGATGTGCTTTTACAGATGTTCTCATGAATGTTTTGGTACATTAGCATATACTTAATTTCAGATAAATGAGGTATTTTGATATTCACCAACTTTTAAAAATAGAATCATAATACAGTTCAAGGTTACATAATACAGTTCAATGTTATGTTCCATTTTCCCATGAGTTCAACTGCTATATTGCTAATCTTTCCTATATAATATTATACAGTACAATATAATAAACTATCACATTTTGTTTTAAATAGGCAATATTAGTTAGTCAAAAAAACAAAGATGAAATCATCCTTCTAAGTAAGGAGAGTTATTAGAAGTTCAGGTTGAAACACTAGTAAGATTTATTCCCCAAAAGCAACTATCTCCTTTTACAAATCCACTTCCCAGCCTGAGAACCCAAAAAGCTGAGTGTGTGATGGACAGCTGTGAGGTCCCCAGGCTAGAAGGACTCTCCTCTCTCTAAGAAGATGCTCAGAGATTCATCCAGAAGCAGAGTATCTTCCATTCCCGAAAAACTATGTCTTATATAGAATAATGTATTACATTCTGTGGTAAATTCTGGTAAAATTAGTAGCAAGAGAGGAGGTACAGGGGTGGCTTCTGTGAGAAGCTGCCAGAAGCTTCCCCCATGTCCAACAGAGCCAATGCCAGGCAGTTCCAAGATGGACTCGAGGCTGGCCAAGGCCCAGACAATCAGCAATGGTAGGAGTGACACTGAGATAATGCAGGTAAGAAGGAAAAAAACAGTTACTGTGTTAAAGAAAATTGTGGCCACAGATGAGAGGAATGAGAATGTGTGAGAGCAACAGCCCTGCAAACACCATGGTCAGTGAAGCAGGAGGTGGTCCAGGCACCAGAGAAGAGATTCCCCTGCAGCCTGTGATGAAGACCATGGTGAGGCAGCTGTGTGCCTGAAGCTCCATGGTGGAGTGGAGATTCACCTGCAGCCCTTGGAGGTTCCTGTGCCAGAGCAAGTGGATGCCTGAAGAGGGCTATGGGAAGCCCATGCTGGAGCATGCTCCTGGCACAACCTATGGGCACACAGAGACATGAGCCCATGCTGTAACGGGTTTGCTGACATCACTTGTGTCCCAGTGGGGGACCCACACTGGAGCAGTTTGTGATGTACTCTAGAGAAGTTTGTGGAGGACTGTCTTCTGTGGAAGGGACCCCAGGCTGGAGCAGAGAAGGAGCAG
>WEIV01027558.1:1993-19990 GCA_013390005.1 Calyptomena viridis | reverse complement strand
ATGTTCCTTCCTCTCCCCCCCCATCCTCTCCTCTCCTCTCCTCTCCTCGCTTTTCTTCTCCTTCCAGGATGTTGAATTTATCATTAACTTGCATTTCTGTCATGCCACTAAATGAAAATGAATCAGAAACACTATCATGTTGTCTAATACTTCTTTATTAAGCAATTTAGACACAAGATCAGACTTTCTCAAGAAAAAGAATTTGTGAATTGGGATTAGACAAAACCAAGATTTTCACCAACTTTGGAAATGTTTTTTATTAATTAATTTTGTTAAATTCTGAAGAAATCCTTTAATAAAGCTGTCAGTCCAAAAGCAACCTGACATTTTTTACTTATCTCTGTGCATATACGTAGATGTGCACATTTTGGCAGGGGTGGGGGAGGTCATGTCTGAAATCTGTATATGAAATAACGATAATATAAATTTTTCTGATTTTACTTACATATCTTCTATACAGGGTAATTCAAGATACTTAATTCCAGCTAACACACTGAGTAAAAAACAAGTGGTTTAGTTAAACTGCATAAAATCCCTGTGTGAAAGTTATAATGAAAACTAAACAGGGTTTAATTCAATGAGTTTAAATCACTTCCAAAGTAAATCAAGCCAAATCAAATTAAGGTCATTACAATTTTCTATGAGACTGTCCAATCAAAGGTTCCACACAAATTATTCATATGACTTTAATAACTAATTCTGAATGATTTTTCCAAGTGTCCTTCCCTGTACAGGTCACCTTTCAACTCAGTTGGTGACACCACCTACAGAGCAGTCCTATGGGGGCTGGCCAAGCAGGCAACCAGCCTGCACTGACAGAAATGCCACATCCCCTCCACAGAGGGGGACACCCCAGGAGGTGAACAGAAATACATTTATAATAATAGTATTATTTAAAATTCAAGTGTTACACTGGGAGAGTTTTTCTCTAAATGAAAAAAAGAATTTAAAAATTCTTCCCCTAGTTATTTCACTAATTATTATTTATTAGTTTCATGCTGGTTTATCCCTGATAAATAATGTTACAAAAAAAAAAAAAGGAATTTTTTGCCATAGCAAAGAAATCTAAATGTTTGTTTTTAATCGCTGTCAGTTCCTCTGCCTCATATTGATGATAAAATATTAACTGAAGCACAAAAGGTCTTGCACCTGGTTGTCTTTGGTGCAGCTGAAACGTAGGCTCTGGGCTACTTTAATCTCCATCAAGCTCCAGAACTTATCCAGAGTAATTTGAACAGGATGACTTTACAGTGACTTGTACTCAGGTCTGGCTCCTGTCTGTTTTTAGCATATTTTGTAGATGTATCTACAGAGAGTTATATTTCAATCTATTACAATTTGAATCAGACATACAGTTTCAGAACAAAACTGTATTTGATAATTCCTGTTTCTGCTGCAATACTGATCATAATCATGTTTGATTTTTAATTAAATGGTCCTTATCAAGATTTCAATTTTTCCTTTGCTATCCCTTATGTGGAGGATAAATGACAGCCTAGCTCCATGTAGTTTAACGCTAGATATTTATAAAGAAATATCTGAATACTTTGTAAAGGAAATTATTTTTTCATTAGGGAAATCATATTATTTTTTGAGCTATGGAACCTACACCTATATTAGTAAAGCATTTTTATATCTAATAAAAAATACTATGGTTTTAAATACTGGCTAATTTAATTATTCAATGAATTAATCACTTTTTATTTCAGTACAATTATAAGTAAAAAATGCAAGTGTGGAGATTAAAATACTGAAGAACATCCATACATTTTTTTAACAAGTAATCCAACATTCCATTTAATACAATTATGAAAACAAAGTTTCCGTGGGGTTTTGTTATTAGTTTGTTTTTGTTTTTTTCTGACAATCACATCTCTTCTGACAATCACTGCAAGCGGGTGAATGTTGTCGCAATTTTCAAGAAAGTCAAGGAGGACTTCAGAAACTAGAGGCCTGTCAGTTTCACTTTAGTGCCCAAATCATGGAAAATAATATTCTGGAAAAATCTTGGAAAATATTATTCTGGAAGATACTGAAAAACATCTGGAGGACAACACAGTCATTGGTCACAGCCAGCACGGCTTCATGAGGGGAAAATCCTGTTTGTCTAACCTGATTTCCTTCTATGACAGGGTAATCCACCTAGTTGATCAAGGAAAGCCAGTAGATGCCATTTTTTTGGACTTCATGAAAGCCTTTGATACAGTCTCACACAATATCCTTCTGGACAAAATGTCCAACACACAGCTGGATTAACATGTTATGCCATGGGTGAGCAACTGGCTCACAGGTCAGGCACTAAGAGTTATAGTGAATAGGATGACATCAGAATGGTGACCTGTCACTAGTGGGGTTCCACAGGGCTCTGTCTTAGGCCTTGTGCTCTTCAACATCTTCACTAATGACATGGACACAGGACTTGAAAGAATAGTGTTTGCCAGTGACACAAAACTGGGAAGAGCTGTTGACTCCCTCAAAAGCAGNGCCCACAAGCGCAGGGGCCCTGCAGAGAGACCTCAACAAATTAGGGAGATGGGCAATCACCAGCCATAGAAAGCTAAACAAGGGCAAATGCCAGATTCTGCACCTGGGATGGGGCAACATTTGTTGTGTGTATAGACTGGGCGACAAGGGCCTGGAAAGTAATGCAGTGGAAAGGGACCTGGGAGTGGAAAAGTCCATGGCAAGTTGAACATGAGTCAGCAGAGCCCTGGCAGCCAGGAGGGCCAACTATGTCCTGGGGGCATCAGGCAAAGCATCATCACCTGGTTGAGGGAAGGGATTGTCCTGCTCTGCTCTGCACTGGTGACGCCTCACCTTGAATATTGTGGCAGTTTTGGGCACTGCAATACAAAAAAGATATTAAGCTATTAGTGTCCAGAGAAGGACAACAAGGATGGTGAAGGGTCTGGAGGTGAAGACTTATGAGGAGTGGATAAGGTCATTTCGCCTCTTCAGCCTGGAGAAGAGGAGACTCAGGGAAGACCTCACTACAATGTACAACATCCTCACAAGGGGAAGCAGAGGGGCAGGCATTGATCTCTTTGCTCTCATGGCTGTGCTGAAACAGCCTGAACAGCCTGAAGCTGAGTCAGGAGAGGTTTAAGTCAGATAGCTGGAAAAGGTTTTTCACCAAGATGGTTCTGAGCACACCCAGTGAAGTGGTCACAGCACCAAGCCTGACAGAGTTCAAGAAGTGTTTGAGCAGAGCTCTCAAGCACAGGGTGTGATTTTTGAGTTGTCCTGCACAGAGCCAGCAATTGGACTCTAGCTGAACAATTTGAAATGGAAAAAAGGTCAGTTCCAACAATCTCTACTGAATTTGAAGGGAACTTCAGTGAAGCTTAACTGCTTACTGTGTTTATACTGCTATTTACTCACACTCTTTACTAGTCATAGAAATCATGTACAATTTTATTCCAGAAAGCCAGTACCCACTAAGCCTAAGTAAACAGAAAAATGTCAGATAAATGGAATTCTAACAGAAATTCAGAGCAGAATAAAATGTGTCTTTGTGCTACATTTATTACAGTCAGTCATTTCTTCTTTTGCCACAGCTAGTCACAAGTAACAGTCACCAATGCTGCAGATACTTAGAAACTACTTATTTGGTATCAAAACACACCTGTAGTGAAATAATTCAAGAGGAAACTCTTATAATGTCTGACATAACTATATAGTAATCAAAATTTGTGTTATAGAACTGTATCAAAGAATCATTGGGACATAAGGACAGAGCTGGCACTTGCCTAGTTTTCTCTTAAAATCTTCTGAAAGAAATTCTATGCACTGCCTTAACCTGTATGTTAAAGTGTTCAGCTATTCTTACTCTTAGAAACATTTTGTTATATTAGAATTTTTCTTAGGTTAAGTCTAGTTGCTACTGCATGTTCTGTTCAGAGGGGACTGCTGGCTGGACTCACAGCCATTAGTTTCTTTGTTTGGTCTTTGCACCCATTTTTACCATGACCATGTTGTATCTTCTCTCTTCCAGACTAAACTACCACTGTTCCTTTCCTCATAGATTTTTTGTTAGATCCTGCGGCAAGTAGACCACACTGAATGATTAACAATTTCACGGCTTTGCAACTGTTTATAGTTTACACGATCCTTATTCAGCATCATATCCTAAACAAGAATCACGTAGAAAGGCAGAGCCATATTTGAATACAGATGTGTATATTTTAACTAGAATTCAGTCTTTAAGCACCAAGCCTGTAGACATTGGGTTTGTTTGCTTGGATTTTCTCCAGCATTCTATTGTTTTAATTTTACTCCAAGCCTTATCTTGACTTGATAATAGTATCACTATGGTGGGGTCTCATCATGTTGACACAAGACAACTACTATTTGTATGATGCTCTATGACACAATTTGACACATTCCTCTTCTTTGACCACTAAATTGAGGAAAACCAAATCCCGATGTCAAACAGCATTGACTAAATAATTAAAATACATATATGCATTTTTTATTTTTATGCTTCCTATAATGAAGGATGAATGTACTAGTGTATATGACAGCTAGTACATTTCACATTTGAAAGAAGTCATTGTCAATCATTAAAGACAGACAAATAAGAAACTAAGATCTGAATAATGTGTTTGCAAAACAGCCTGTGCCAATCTTGAGTTTTGATTCTAAGCTTTCCATTCCCTAGCAACTGTAAGTCACAACATTATACCAAAGAGCAAAACAAGAAGTTCTATATATTCAGTGCATGCAGACCTACTTGAATATATCAAAGCCATATTTTGAAATGCATTTTGAAAAGTTTTCCAGTATCTTTTTTTCCAAGGCAACTGCAGAAAGAAAGATTAATATCCTATTTTCATGTTTCAGCATAAAAGAGGTATCTATTAAGTGATGATAATGATTTATGTAATCACTGAAGGAATACTTCAAGTATATATTTATTTATAACTAAGGGACATTTTTTAGTAATATGTGTACAAACTCTATTCTAGATTGACCTCTATTCTATTCCCTTTGAACATATTTTATAGACTATAAATAGAAATTTTACTTATGCATTCAGAGATAATCCTTTTTATTGCTATTAATAATGCTATTATTATCATCATCATCATCATTAATAATAATGTTGGCTACATTTACTGATTGGCCTCTTCCTTAAATAAGTTCTCAGCTAGAGGCCATATGACGACCAGATTCTGACATCTCTGAGCTCTTTCCTTGTTGCACTGATTCATTCTGTGTTGCTAATTTTCTGTGTTTCTTTGTGATGTGCACTTCTTCCAAGAGACCTACTTCACATTTAGTGTTGCAGTTAAATATGGATTATTCTACAACAAGGACTATAAAGGAGCCCTGAATTATAGTACAGTCTAAGTCCTCAGTTTTGCAGTTAGAGCCTAAAAAGCTTTCATGAAATAGGAACAAGCAGTTAAAGAGTCATAGATGAGTACAGTAAATTTTTTTTCATCTCATTTTGAGCTTCTTTGGTCAAACTAAACTCTAGTTAACAAAGTCATTATTTTTGTTGATGGATTCATTTATTTCTTTGCTGTTTAGCAGTTTCTGTTCTTTTTTCCCCGATTGTGGGCAGAAATTACATTAGAACAATAATTACATAATTTTCATTTTTTTCAGTGACCATAATACAATAACAACAACAACAATAATAATAAACATAACAATAATATAATTATATTATAATTATATAATAATATAATAATATAAACATATAATAATAATAATTATGGTGGAAACTCTTCCTAATTAAGAAGAGGTAACACACACTATTCAGTAAGATTTATGATTAATTAAGTCCATTAGCATCATTTATGTTATTTTCTTCCACATTGAAATTTTATTTCCCTCACCACAAATTCTTATCCAATAATAAGAGCTGACATGTTTTATTCAGGACACTTAATCATTATGAGAGTTTTTCCAAAGAGAGAGCTGAGTAGGTAAATGAAAATAAGATAGTGTAAAATTCATGACAGAAACACAATGCATACAAAAATTTGCTTTTAATTAACTAAATATCCAATACCTTGAAACGGCAGCTATTGGATAAGATTCATCATAAAAATCAATGGTAGTATTGAATATATATATATATATATATACACACACATACAGACGACATGACAATCTTCTGTAGATTATACACCTTTAGGGGAAAGGATTTAGATTTTATGTATCCTTTCTAAAGCATAAGTTATATTGCTGGTTTTGTGTATATATATATATATAATAGGAATAGTCTAAAAGATTCATTCTCCTCCTGCATTAAGAAAACGTATTTGCTTAAAGGTGTTGTATCAAAAGGGCACTGAAAGTACAAATCCAAAAGACTGGTGACAACATACAGAAGCATTTCTGGAAATCTCATGATATATGGGTCATTCATTTTTGAGAAATCTTTATGGAATAAACGCTTCTGTCTAAAAATTTGCTAACATTTTTGTAAAATTTTCTAATTCAGATGTGGTTTTGCTTAATAAAAAGAAATGTATTACAAAAATCTTGGTTTGGTTTTTTTCTTTCTGGTTGGCAAAAAAAATGAGTAAGTTGTGGCACAGAAGTTCAAGTTGCACAAATATCAGAAACAGGTTTTGAATAAAAAAAATTTTTTCTTTATGGTGAAGACTATCCATTTAAGGACATTCATACATATCACACTACTATAGCAGCTAGTTCTGCACCAGACCAATTTGAAAATATGCCTTTTGCATAATTAAAAACATCAAGCAAGCAAGTAAAACAAAAAAAAACCAGACATAAACCTCAAGCAAAATCTAACAGCTTTTAATTACTTTGTAAGCATGTAGAAACAGAAACACTGAAAGCTCTTAGAAAGGGGGAAGAAAAAGGGAATAAGTCCTTTCTAAATTAACATCAGTTTCAGAAAAATATCTATATATCTAAGTATCTAGGGATATATCCAAAAAAAAACAAAAAAAAAAAATAGTGTTTCCATTAAAAGTGTATGAGCAGCCGAAAAACTGGGGAAGCTGTTTCAATCCTTACTTTGCCATTAGTTTATTGGGTGATGCTAGGAAAGTTCTTTAGGATTAAAAGGGTACCTAGGTAACCTTGTTAGTATTTCAATGAAACTGAAGGAGGGAATTTTAGGAGGGAAATAATCAGTCTTTGAGGAGGCACTTCTTTCCACTGATTAAAAACTTAGACCAGATGAACAACCATTAAAAACCTAGATTAAAGGAGTCTCAATTTAGGATAAATCAGCAGCTGAGTTGCAGAGTCAATGTTCAGAATTTATTAATCTAACATGAAAATTGAAGGGTCTTGCTTAGAGATCCTTAATATCACAGTTTTAATGTTATGGGCAAAAACGTCTGATGTGGAGATTTAAAGACAGACGTAACTTTTGACATAACTGTAGATGCCTACTTAGGTTTATATAACAAAATCTAAATATTTAATTAAAACCCCACAAACAACTAAACTCCCAAACCCAAAACTTAACTGCTTCTCCTATTTTTAAAGGAAAAATTATGGTTTTAATCTTTCAGCCTACCTTTGACATCACACTTTTTTAATAAAGGTATTTGCTAAGCAAATTCACACACAGGAACTAGTATCAGTTGCTAATATATTTGTAGAAAGTTGTTTAACGAGAGTAGGTTCAGTTTGTGTTCCTGTTTTCCATCACATAGTAAGGTTTTGCTTTTTGACATTTTGGTGGATGTTGTGGTTTTAAGTAGCCAGAGCTTTTTATTAGTTGGGGGGGCTAGGAGAGAGGCTTCTTTAAGAAGCTGCTAGAGTTTTTCTCTGCTCTAAGCTAGCCAAGGTCAGGCAACAACGCCTCTGTGATAACATATTTAAGAAGGAGTAGAGGAAAAAAAAACCGGCGCAGAACATCATGGCCACTTAAGAGACAGGAGGGTGAGGAGTTTGATTATCACCAAGGTCAGAGAGAGGAGAAAGAGAAGATGCCTTAAACACTGGAATAGGGCCCCAGCAATCTGTGAGGANGGGGGGAGAAAGGTGTCTGTAACAACTATCAAACTGCTCACCCTTAAACTCTTAAGCTCTGATTTTAGTAGTAGTTGTAGTTGTAGTAGTAGTAAATTCTTAACATTCTAAGTTAGAGCCTGTTTTGCTTGTGTGAAGTAGTTAATAAACAGTTGCTTGTAATCCTTATCACAAAAGTCGGGGTTTTTTTTCCGTTCTCTGAGAAATTTTAGATCTATGTGTGGGCTCTCGGCTTTTAGCCAGAGTCAAACCATGACAGTGGATCAGTAGTAAAGATGTCCAACCAACTTCCCACATTCCAGGGTTATTGGAAAATTAAGCAACAGTAGAATTGTTATCTGTGCATTCTCCATGCCAATAATGTATATTCATTTGCACTAAATTACAGTATACAATTTCAGTGAATGAAAATGCTTTGCAGTGGTAATGTAGTGTTAAGAAGGCAGAGTGACTTACCAGGTAGAAGCATAACAACAAAACTCACAGGACATTTGTTTATTGTTTTTATTCCTGAATGCTCAAAACCCTGGATTCACTGAGAAATATACAATTATATAAAAGAGTAAATAAAGTCTTTAAATGCTGTCCAGGCTCCAACCTCCAAAACTTGACTGACTTTGATAAAACAGGGTTTCTCACTCTCCAGATAGTCTGTATCCTGAAACAGAGAGAGCTAAATCTAGATTTTTCATTAAAAAAACTGAGAGAAGTTTGTGGATTGTTTCATATTCCCACTAAAGAAGGAGAAAACTGAATTTCTCTCCCTGTGCACTTTTTAGTGAATAACAAGCTTTTGCCTTCTGACCTTTTTAATACCTCACTCATTTGATAGGTCATGAAAACACTTCATTCAAATACTGTTATGCTCTTTCATTCAGGAATAAAAAGCTAAAAATACACAAGAGATTGCACACTTGTAGAATACCATTGAATTATTTAGAATATGTCTGATCTATCATTCTAAAAAAAATTCCAAATTATGGCTGATGGAAATACGTTTAACTACATTAATTTGCTGTTCTGGAAATTGATTTAACTACAACTTTATACTTTCAAATCTTCATTTAGATCAGACTAATCTATGAAAATAAAAACTACCAGTAGTATAGCATTCAGGGAGCTAGCTTAAAAGTATTTAGAATTCTCAGGATAGAGAACTCTGCACACATAAATCAAGAGAGATCAGATTAAAAAATGTATTTTTAAAACTGCAGAAAAGCATTTGGTAGAAATTTATGCTCTGCTAATGTAATCTGTGCAGGATTAGAAACTGCAGCATTTTCATCCTTAGAAGAGTAATTTATATGATTTTAGAGAGCTGGGGAAGAAGTGGGAGGAATCATATAAAAACTCTTTTGGAATATTGAGACCAAGGTTCACATTTTATTCTGTGTGTCTCAAAACTTAGTTTCAGTTTGTAATCAAAATTTTTGGTATTAATAAAACTTGACACACTTGCCTTGACATAGTAAAGTGTATATTAGAATTTCAATTCTTTTACTATATTGATTGCATAACGAGTCAAGCCCCAAGTTCTGTCTGTCAGCCATAAAAGGAATATGTAAAAATAAACTCTGTAGCATCTAGGAATGAAATAATCTGCCAAGAGGTGAAGTTTCATAATCCCTATCAATTAAGAGAATTTTTAAGATTTAAATCCTGCCTAAAAAAAAGAAAATTATTCTGTGTGAATTAACAGTGAATGTTATTATCTACATATGTGTCTTATTCTTCATTGAATCTTGATGAGTTCTTGGCCTCAATTATATCTCAAGAGAATGAGTATTCACTTTATTACCTTCCATTTACACTTAATTGGTGGCGTTTTTTCATTGTATGATGAAAAAGGTTAAAAAAACTAGATTAAGATTTACCTATAATTTCTTAACCTCTATAGCTTTATAGATCTCTCTACATTAACAATTTAGAATGAGGCAATACCGTTGAAGAGAATTCTGTCTTTATCTCCAATTTCTGCTTTTGATTTCCAGAGAATGTTTGTAGAGCAGCTTTGCCCTAAAGCTTATATTCCCCTGTGAAGAAGCTAAACAGAAATCTCACCACAAAAATCAAATGTTTTCTCCTGCTCAGTGGGGACATTGAGCTGTGAACTGGGTCATAGTCACACAGCCACTGAGTACCATGACACAGACTTTGTTCACATGACAGTAACAAGACTCTTGAGCCACTCTGGCAACTAGAAGTGGTTCTTCTGTGCTATAAAAGGGGCAAGTACTGCGCTCACAAGTGCTCTCATTTTCAGCTCATAAGCCTGGAACTGCTTTTCCAGTGGCCCTGCTATTTCAGAGACTTTGGTCATCACTTGCACTAAGATAGAATTGCCCATTCACACCTGCCTTGCCATTTAGTACTATGTCATGGGCTGCAAGATTCACCTGAAGAGCAGATTCTCCCTCACTTGCCCTTTGTAGAGCAATGTAGACTCTGGAAATTGTAAATCCCCTGCCAAAGACCAGTTCATGTCAGGGGACCTGAACTGCTCCCTCACTGCCAAACATTCCTGCACGATCTGGGCCAGTAAATCAATTAAATCTCTAGAAAGCCAAATCTACAACTCCACATCTACAATTTCAAACTGGAGGTATAACAGAACTGGCAACACAGAGTTCTGTATTGGCTGCCACAGTCAGAAGGTGAACACTCCACTCTGACACTTTTCTCTGGACACTGATAAAACTAGAACAGGACTATTGGGGTGGGCAGCAGCTGCCATACACTGTCATTTTGAAATACGGGTTAGAAACAACAAGGCTATGAATGGAATAGAGGTTTTATTTCTATATGGATTATAAAGGTAATGGCGGTGGGAATACACAAATACAATAATGTGCTAGTCATCCCAACGAAATAGAGGAAATGATACTGTGTTTCCTCAGCAGGTATGAGGAATTGAGTATAGTGAAGGAAATAAAGGTTTCCTGAATAAGTTTTCATCAGAGGACTTGAAATCATATGTATGCAGGGACATTTGACCCAAGTTTCCAGCTTTATCCTATATAAACTCCATGAATCACATACAATAGAAACATGAGGGAAAACAGAAACATCAGCTTTTACCTATTGATCTGCTCCTGTTGAATGAGAGTTTCATTGACCAGCTAATACAAACATAGCCTGCATGAGCATCTCTCTCTGTGGTAAACATTTCAATCACCTCACTTTCTGGAGATCATCTAGACCTTTATTCATGTCACATGATCCTAAAACATTTTCATTTCACCTACCACTTTTCCTTAAATAGAACGAGAATCAGGCAATCTATTTCAGATGCACATGCCTCATAACAGATAAACTTGTACTATTATTACTTTTAGTTTATATTTTCTTCCACATCTGTCTTTTCTATTATGACAGCACTGTCACATTTTTTGCTAGCTATAGAGAGTGATTTTAAACCAGCTTCTAGAATTATGCTCTTATATTTCTTCAGTTTATGTTGACAGTTCACAATAAAGTATTCTTTCCAATATGAATTATCTGCCATGTCTAAGCACACAGTTATAGTGATACTCATTCATTTAATTTTGAACGGGCCACTTAGATATTATGTTGATTATGACAGGGGTTGTGTTTTCTCCAGTGTCTAGGACGGGGCTATAATGTGGATTTGTCCTGAAAACATTGTTGAGAATAGATGTGTTTCTGAGCAGTGCTTGCACAGCCACAAGACATTTTCTGCTTCTCATGCCACCCTGCCAGTGAGGAGACTGGGTGTGCACAAGAAGCTGGAAGGCAACACAGCCAGGAAAGCTGACCCCAGCAGACCAAAAGGATAGTGCAGACCAAGAAGAAGGAAGGGTGAATGTTCAGAGTGATGATGTTTTTTTCCCAAGTCACCACTACATGTCAGGGAGCCCAGCTTTCCTGGCAATGGCTGAACACCTGCCCGCCCATGGGAAGTGGTGGATTAATTCCTGGTTCTACTTTGCTTGTGGGCACAGCTTTTGCTTTACCTATGAAACTGCTTTAATCTCAACCCAAAATTTTCCTCACTTCTATTCTTCTCATTCTCTTCTCCATCCTTCTTGTATGGTGGTTGGTGGCTGGGGTTAAACTATAATGGTTACCCATCCAGTTTGTCTTTTCCTTTCGTTTCATTAACTGTGTCACTACTTTTGCAGACTACTGACAAATGACAAACAACTTTATTGCTACAGAACCAAGGGATATGTTTCATTTTTCATAGTTAGAATGATTCTTTTTCTTTGTTTTCTATCTGTTACAATTGCATCTAATACCTCATATTACATTCCATTCCATCTTTTCCCCTTCACATACTATTTTGCTCTACATCAAAGTAAAAAAAAAAAAAAAGTCATCTTTTCTGAGTACACTCAAGTGATTTATCAAATACTACTGATTCAGAAACTTATTACACTTCTGTAAAAGACTTACTTTTTACTCCACTGCATTTTTTTTTTTTTTCTCTGTGGGTGGCTACAGTTAAACACCCACCTTTTCACAGAAGCTGGACTGGCCTTTTAGATGCAATGACAGTGTTTCCCTCATAGCCAGTGTCAGAAGTCTCAACTACTGTATGGAAGTGTAAAGAATAATCTTTGTTGTAGGCATAGTCTGTAGTCATGTACGAATATGGATTCATGTTTTTTCATGTTTAATATAAATGTCAAATTAACATAGTTTAAAGCATTTATAACAGATTAAGGAGGTATCTAAGTATTTATTATACATACTCAACCCTTATGTAGTTATGTAGTTATTAAAAGCGATATGTCTTAAATTACAGCAATTTTGTGCTGGCAATGAGGTACCCTCTTACGGGACATTACATAAATTGTAAATGTCTTCCCAAAGCACCATCATCAATCAAAACTAGAGATGCTAATGTTGCCAGCAAAATTAGAAATGAGCTGTCAAGAAGCAAATAAAAAAAATCATTATGAAAGAAACTGAAATTTATCTTTATTTCCAAAATTAATTTTTTCCAGCAGTGGCAGCTAATAATTTTGGGTCTTTTCAGTCAGATTTAGGGAAATTTTATAATACAAACTGAATATTTACAAATTAATGAAATGGCTAAGGAAGAATTTACAACATAGATATATTATTATCCAGTGCAAACTTGATTGAGAAAACAGTCAGGAAGGAAAGAAATTATTAATGGACATCACTTTTCATCAAACTCTTCAGATAATTCTAAAAAATTAATAGAAACATTGTTTTTAATGAAAATAAAAAGAAAAAATAAGAAAATATAACAGCATAGACTCATTCTCTTCTCTTACCAACTGTAAAAAATGAATTTTGATTAAAAATGTCAAATTTTCAAAGTGCAGGACAACAGTGAAGGGAAGAATTCAAACTGATCCTCTGCTGTGAAGAAGACAACCATAGTTTTGGAGACTCAAACTACTGTATATCAAACTGCCATTGAGAAATGATTAAACTTTTAATATGAGAGGTGCGTGTAGACTTTTTTCTTGTTTCAAAATGTCTTTTGTCTTACAGGTTTATTTTTACCTATACTATAGGATGTTATTTCTACTAAAAGAAAGGGAAAGAAAAAGATTTAAAAAAAATTAGAAGATTGATTATTATACTTGTTACACCTATCACTTGAAAAAAAGTTTATGAGGCTTCACATTTTATATGGCCTTAAATAATTAACTCCAGGCTAAAGGGCTGAGCAAATATGATTAGTCAATGAATAAATGTTACTGACTTAAAAACATAATAGTGCTAGAACCATCTATTTTACATGATATACTTACGTACATTCTAAGTAATCGTTGTTCCCTAAAACTCCTTTCTCCCTTAAAAAATGAAAATAAATCACAGTGATAGTTGCTTAATGAAGCATGTATAAATATTCAGTTTCCTTTTGGACTGCTAGTTAGCATACTGTGTGCCTACTGAGTCGTCACATAGTAATAAAATCAATCTTGTTTCTCAAATGTGGCATACAAAGTTATGATTTCTTTTTAAAATAGAGAACATTCTCTGTAGTGTTTTAAATAAATAGCTATTAAGAACACTGAAACATTTTGCAAGCTTTGGCCTACACTTGCAATAAACATTTATTAATTGTCAGAAGGTCTGTTAACAACAGCTTTAAAAAAACCTTGAAACAAAACCAAAACACAATATAAGGAAAAAGAGAAGCAAAGGCAGAATACCCTGTTATCATAGCTGCAGTTTATCTCAGTTGCAGTGACGTAACTTTTGAACTCATGTCCATCTTTTCTATTGAGAGAGATTAAATGTCTTGTTACTCCTACCAAAAGGGAAAAGGGTAGTATTTATAAAGAAAGTAGTGAACACTGCCAGTGAAAGATGAGAGGAATGATACTATCTGACTTTAGTTATAATGCTTCTTGTGATAACAGCTCTTTACCAAACATTCATACAGTAACTGCATGTCTAGTAATCTAAAATTGAGTGGCTGTGCAGTGATGTTGCACACTAATAACCACTATAGTATGATTCAGCTAACCAATATCAATTTCTTCCCTGTCCATAAAACAAAATGTATCCAGCCTTGATGTTGAAACATTTCCAAGCAACAACCCAAGATCATACTTACAAAACCAATGAGAAAACAGCCCAATAACATTCTGTACAGAAACAATAAATAAGTAAATAAAATTATCTCAAAATGAAGTCAATGAACAATCACTCCAATCACATCCTTAAAGATATTCTTTCCCCCTGAATCTTAACAGTGCCACTATATTCTGATATCTGGAGTTGCATTTGCATTGGTNACCTCTCTGAACATATTTGTCCCAAACCAAGACATCCACTAAGTTTTTTAAGTATTTGTTTGTGAAGAAATATTAGCTGGTTCTAACCTTTTTGACCCATCAACTGCACAATAGTTTAGATCCGGATTAAGGGTCTTGGTATATTGTTTCGTTTACTTGCACTGTAAGAATGATTTAGGCTCATATGTGTCATAAAACATCAGTATTTAGTTGAATTCTTGGCCTACTTCTTCTGGATAATTTGTATCCTTCCTGAAATGTCTAGTCTTAGTTACTGTCAATATCTTAGAGTGCACATAATATTTTGTCATCTAGAGGGCTGAATGCGAAAGGCATATGTTCTTGACAGAACTGCTGAGCATTTTTCACTTTCCTTCATTTTCACCTTTTTCAATCTTTCTCTAATAAACTCTTTTTCATCTTACCTGATTTACAGCCAATGCATATATTGTGTTTATCTGTAGAACAAAGTGTGCACTGAGACTACTTGTAAGTGCACTAATTCCCAACACTATCATGATGGGGTCCATCAATAACTTGCATTTCTATTTCATAATTTTTTTTCTTGTTCTGCTAAACCGACTAAAAAACTAATACTATGTATTTGTTCATACAATGCAGTTCTGTAATGTATGTAACCTAGTGCTTTAAACACTGCTTTCAGATCAAAGCGTAGTAACTTTGGAAAATAAGTACTTGCATGGGCTACTGATGGCATTTTTAGTGTCTCTTTATGAACTGTAGTTCCAATTTTTTTTCTCTAATTTCTGAGATATATGAACAGTCAGTGAGTTTTGCAGTGGTTTGGTTTCTACTCTGCCGCATAGGGTTATTAGTATAATTTTTTAATAAATGAAAAAATGCGATAAGAGAATAGGTCCTTCACCAGAGCTGAGAAACAGAAAGGACTACTGAAAGTTGTAGTGACACAGGCAGTAAAAAGGAGCTGCAGAATTCAGGTACTGTAATTGTTGTATTTAAAAAATATGGCTTGTGGGTTTTGGCACCTGGGGAAAATGGATTTTTCTGATAGCTCAAAAGATGATCACCTGTAACTGAAAGACTGAATAACAGGCAATGTTTATTGGTACACCTCATGAGATTTTAAAAAGGAAGTGGTTCTGCGAAGTGTAACAGCAGTTAAAACTTACAACCTGCTGTGTGCCCACCTAGCAGCTCCTGATAAACTAGCAGACAATATTTTTAGTCTGCAGAAATTTCATGGCAAAAAATCTATTTCCACAACAACTGGCAGCTGTAGAGTATTTCTACATTTTTAAATGGAGTTAGAAGAAGGGAAGTTACTTTTGAGCATATAGTGGCATAGAATAAATTGACAGAGCCCTGTCAGTTTTATACAGGGCTCTGGGTAGGTCAGGAATTTATACAACTCATGGTGGTGTCTGTTTGCTGGGCAGCAAACAGAACAGAGCAATCCAAAATCAGCTGCCCAGTGAATCTAGTCTGACCATAAAATACACTGCAGCACTATTGGTTTTGGTTGTGTTAGTACTGAAGAGGCCAAGTAGTTACCCAGTATCTCATAAAAGATTAATTCAGGGGTCAGAGCAGAGATATTGATAGTAGCATGAATTACATTTTAATTCCATGTTAATTCCATTCCCCTCCACCACCACACCATCCTCTGAAGCCCATCAAGTCTTTTGTTCTTTTTCCTTAGATATACATATTTAACACCATTTGTTTCTTGCACTAGGTGGTTCCTAACTTCCTACTGTCTCTTTACCTATCATCATCATCATCATTGTATTTCCCAGCACTTAATCTGTTTAGAAGTGTTCAAAATCTGCCCATCCATTCTTCTGCTTCTGAGCTGCATTCTCTAGGAAAAATCCTCTCCTCAGGCAAAAATTTCTCAGGAGCTAATACACAGTCACTTCATAAAGGTAGTGAATAAAGAACCTGAAATATACCTACTGACAAATACTNAAAATGGGGAATTTTAAGGCAAAAAATAGTGACAAAAATGTTAAATTTGGTAACCTTAGGATTATTTTACATGACAACAGGATTATTATTTTGAGTGACATTGATATTATTATTTACCCAGGAGCTAGGTAAATTCTTTCTAAATATAACGATGCTCTTTCCCTAAAGATGTAATTTATTTTTTACCCTTTCTTTTCTCTATGTTGACTTTTCTGGGTGACCCATAAAGAAGGGACATAGCCAGATGTCGACAGATGAGAGAAACTAATGTGTTTACAGTGATATATCATGGTAAAATCTCATTCTTATAATAATCTGTGCAATGATTGTAAAAAAAATCGGATTAAATTCAGATGTGGAGACAATGACAGAAAGAAACAATACAACAATGAAGAACCAAAAGAAGGTTGACTGGAGAAGCAGGAAAAGAGATGAGAATAAATAGAAACAGAAGTGAGAAAATGGGGACAATTTTGAAGTGTTCTACATGGTATGGACAGTTTTTTTGATAAAACATAAGACATTTTCACAAATAATCTGTAGGTCTATGTAGGTTTTATCTATCTGTAGTAGGGACACTAAAACGGGAAAAGAAGATCTAATGTGCAACATCAGATTTTCAATAGCCAGTCCAGGTATCTTGCTGATTGTTTCTAACAGCCAGCAGCAGTGACTCTATGAAGGCAGCAGGCAAACTCCATCTGGACTTCCAATGGGATCATTTCATTCTTTAAGGACCATGAGTTGAATTCAGGCCATTTCTAGTTAATGAAAAAGTGTGTGGTAGTTCCTGGTATCAGTTAGATGATTTGCCTTGACATTCCTGTGTCATGCTATTGACAATAGTAAGAGTAAATACAAACCTTCTAATAAGTATCTTCTGTAAATGACGTGTTTCCAGACTCCACAAATTTTTTATTAGCATGCTTCTGCACAGCCATTAATATAAAGCCAATGTTTGTCTGCCACTATCTAGACTATTGAGAAGACATGAAGACACAGCACCTAGTGATGAAGGATTAGAACAGTTGTATAGTGCAAGGTTTTACTTCTGTGAAAGCATTAACAGAGTCTAAAAGCACTTTTTTCCTGAGCAACAGGAAAAAAAATATGATTATCAAGTATTTCCTGATATTAGTCTTATCTAGACAAGCAAGACAGAAGTAAAACCATAAAATACCCCTGTTGCTAAGGGAAAAAATCAGGGAGTAGATTTCATGCTGTTTTCTCAACTGTAATTTCTGTTTGTGCCAAGTTAGCTGTACATTTAGGTATTTTTCTGAATAAGAAAATCTCAATAAATTAAGTCTACCCGTCTACTGGGTAATGC
>WEIV01027556.1:0-13668 GCA_013390005.1 Calyptomena viridis | reverse complement strand
AAATTACTTAAAATTGTGTAGTTTCTTTCCCTATCTAGTCCAAAACGTACACAAAAAGTTGTTAACAAAGCCTATATAAACAGTTATATAAGGAATATACTGTATTACATACATTTAGTTAATAAAATAGAATACAGGCAGTGTTCTGAGAGTACCTAGCCAGAAACCTTGGTATTTATCTCCTACACTCTGCTACACACCCTCAGAGACACTGTGTGACAAGAAGTCGAGAAATCACTTCTCTGCTAGGGAATAAAGTCTGCTGTTGCCTCTTATTTGAAAACGGTTTTACGGAAATTAACAGATTATTGGACTAATGGAGAGTAGAAAATTTTCCATGAGGATTACTGCTTCTCTAAGACTTTTCCAGGGTGCTGAGGCAATTTTTTTTTAAAGCAAGGATGGTGAAAATGTGTTCTTAGNCCAATCTGTTAAATAAATTTGAAAATAAACAAGTCCACTTAACACAAAACAAGTTACTTGTCTCAGAAGATATTTTTTTCCTAGTTTCTTTCCCTCCAAAAATACACGAGGTCTGATCATAATGGATCACTTGTGAAGCCTGTATTCGGTACAGTCCTGGAATAACAGAAGAAAACAAACTAATTTAAAATAAAAATCATCTATATATGAACTCTGATATAAACGTATGCTTATAATGTATTTTATAATGCCTTTTTAAAAGTGACAATTTTTTTCTTCCTTCTTCGTTTTCAACCATGGATAGTTGTTCCTGATGAATACTTTCTCTTACTTTTAGGTAATTTCTGTCTGAAAGCCCTTCCTGATCCCCAACTCTACACATGCATATCTCAAATTCCCAGTTGAAAAATGGTGCTGACACCAGAGCTCAGAAGTACTTTTACTTTTGAAATCTACTAATTTCAAGAAAAGTTTTATTTGAAATATCAGTTGTAACAAATCACACACTGTAAGAAAGTAAATCAACAGATAGGCAGTAGTCCTATATGTTAAATATAATTTAAACTAAAGTATAAAGTGTGTTTAAATGGTTTGCTGGGTTGAGGCCTAAATACATCCCCACTGAATTTAATATCCATGATTAGAACTTAGATTAGGACTGGAGAAGGGAAAATAAAAACATTAAATTGTGTTTATTTTACTTCTTGGGTAGTTCAATTTATGTGAAAGCAGTTTTGTGCTGTTATAAAGTAGAGGACACAGTTAGTCAATTCATTTGAGGGCNACACCCTCAGAGACACTGTGTGACAAGAAGTCGAGAAATCACTTCTCTGCTAGGGAATAAAGTCTGCTGTTGCCTCTTATTTGAAAACGGTTTTACGGAAATTAACAGATTATTGGACTAATGGAGAGTAGAAAATTTTCCATGAGGATTACTGCTTCTCTAAGACTTTTCCAGGGTGCTGAGGCAATTTTTTTTTAAAGCAAGGATGGTGAAAATGTGTTCTTAGGCCAGAATATCAGCAGCTCCAACTGAGAGGAACAGGATATACTTGCGATCCCATCCACATATTATTCTTTAATTCATAACAGACTATGGTCAGCTACAGCTTCTTAAGACATCACTTTCTGTTCTGTTGTGTATGGTCAAGATACTTTTAAATATTGTCCAGGCTGAAGTTTAACTAGCCAAATCAAAACTACAATTATCTTGCTGATTTTAAGAAAGTATGTACACAACCTGCCCAAAACTCCAAATGAGTAATAAGCCCGCTTACCGAAAAAGTGATTATTCTGTAAATAAGTTAGAAAAATGGAAATACAATGTATTGACATCATGTTTTGGTAATTCTATTTTATTTTAGCTGCCATTATCTTTAAACAAGTTTGTCTTCTGGAAATTTAAAAATTTTAAATGCTAACAGTCCAGATGTAGAAAGTTTCTTCTCCTCCATAGATGCTGAAACAATTCCCATGGCAATAAGTAAATCTTGTGAAACCAGGAGATTGCTGCCATTAGCTTTCGATGCCACCAGATTTTTGTGATTTTAATTCCCTCACTTTGTCACTACCATAAGGTAACAGAAAGTTGGCCAGAAGTGAATCTGCTAGAGTGAAGGATAGCATAAGTTTTAGGGGGAAGGAAGAAGGGAAAGACTAGTTAAATGGGGATAGGTGAAGTTTCTCTGTTACTTATTGTTTAATGGAAAATGGATAAATAAGTAATGCTTAAAAAAATTCTCACTTCTTTATCTTATGACTCAAAGCTATGCAATAGCACAACTTGAGCCAAAGAATAGGTTGGCACTATCTTAGAAATTGTTAAAAACAGCCTAATGTTTCTACTTTTTGTGTAATTCTCTAGCCAGTGGAACATTTTATATACAAAGTGAATTTAAGAAAATGGAATGTTCTGCAGTTAACTGCAGAAGTGGATTCTTTAATTCAAATGAAAAGAAATGTCTGCCTGGAGTCCTAAGTCAGATGAAAGACTTCAGAGACCACTTCAGAACTAACTGAAAATTGACTAGATATATGTGGCTCAATCTTGTAGCGAAGAGTTTTTCTAATCTTGTTTGGAGGTACCTAACTCTCCCGATTTCACAGGATGGGTGATCTTTAGTACCCGTGTCAGGGCTCTATTTAGAAAACTAGACAAGGAAAGCTAAATCCAAAAGGACTTGTTCCTACTTCAGCAACAATTTCTAATCTCAATAACGTGGACATGTCACAGAATCGCTGAATAGTTAGAATTGTCCTTTAAATGCATTGTCCTTCCATTTCCGCTCCAGAATCTGGCAGTTTGCATTATTTATTTGGTCTTTGAGCAATGGTCAGAGTTGTATGAAAGGATTGCAGAGTATTGACTTTTTAAAACAAGGAAAAAAAGCAGACATAAATAATCAGGGAGGAAAAACACTTTACAATTTGACAAGAAAAAACCAAGCATTATCCAAGGCAATAGAGTTAGGGGTTTTTTGGAGACTGTTTTTCCATTTGAGTGAAAGAAAAAAAGTCCACCTTTTCATCCCATCAAGGTGAGTAATTTTTTCTTCCTGTACAAAGACAGAAAAGACTAACTAAAACATTGACTGGTCAGTTCCACCAGTCTTAAATGTTCAAGCTCAGAGGTTGTTCCAAGTGATGCACAAATTAATTCCTAAGAGTAACTGAAACACTAACACTGAGGTGTAGTTTAGATCATCCAGTTAATTATGCCAAACAAAAAAAACCCCTAGTCATTCAGTCTTTCCTCCCTTGTATATAACAGTGTACCTTAGAATAAAAACGATAATGAGAGTAGGATATAACTGCTACTACATGGTGATGAATGCATTGACAGCTTGTTGTTGAAGTACACAAAGCTGTGATTCCTGCTGCTGCAAGAACAGGAATGTGGTTCTGATTAATTGCAGTGATATTGTTTCTCTCTGTCTTTTCAGACATTTCATTCTCACATATAAAGATGAGATACTATCAGTTTTTCACTCGCATGACTGAGCATTGTATTTCAATAAACCATGCTATACTCTGCCTAGTCATGATTTTAATAAACAGCCAAGATTTGCCCATTTCTGTTCTGAAGACCTTAAGTATGTGAAGGGTTGATTTTTATACCCAGAAAAAGTCTTAAATCCTACGCTTACAACTCACCCTAAATTCCATCTTTAATTAATACATTCCATCTGCAAAATGTTTGTGATTACATTGCTTTCCTCTGATCTTGAACACGTGGGGTTTACATTTGCCTTGAGGAAAAGATCTATCAGACAAGTGTTCTTGAAAACAAGAAGAAAAAGTGACAAATACTACATGAATGACTCACAAATGATTCCATGAATTTTGCAAACAGTGAGACTTACTGTTGCAAACAAAGGATGGCAGTGAGCCGGAAATCAACTGATTTTTGCAAACTTGATGTATTTTTCCAAATGCAGATGAATTTAGGAGCAGACAATGAGAACAGCTGCCTGGGATATAGTCAAAAGCCAAAGAGAAAAACTGGAAGGATAGCAAAGAATGATGGATGCTAAGTGATTGCCAAAATCTGAAGAATTATGTTTTCAGGAGAAGCCTGAGGCAGTATGTGTCAGAAAAAATATGTCTCTGAAATAACTCATTGAAGTTATTAGGATGTTATGCAGCAGTGGATGAACAGATGAAAGACAGAGAATGTTTATGAAAGACCTATGAGAGGGTCAACTTAAAAGAATTTCTAGATAACAAACTGGCTTTCTTTTTTTTTTTTTGCTTATTCTTTTGCATTTTAATCTTGCCCCTTATAGTATGGGGATAACAACAAGAAGATATTTAGTCATGTATTCTTATCTCTTTCTTTGTGGGGGAAAAAAGTCTGAAAAGAAAAAGCTTATCAGTGGTAATGAAGTAATTCTTCCGAAGTTGTTCTTTTTGTTCTTGTAAATTAATCAATAGAAACAACTTGTCAATTTTCAAGAAGACCAATTTACATACCTAGCGCTATATTTTCAAAAGTTTATTCCAATGGGACACTTCCAAAGGACTTAATCATTTAATAGACCTGCATGAAAGAACTTTTCGAAATACAAAAAATTAAGAAAATACAAAGGAAGAAATTAAGAAAAAAAATTTAAAAAAACAATTTAAAAATTCAAAAAAAAGAAGAAAATACTGAGGAAGAATTGTATGTATACAAGAATTTTCACTGAAGTAGACTTCTAGTGAAATGAATTTCGATTAATTTCTTCTCTATTCTCTGCCACTATTTTTCCGTCTCTCTTTGGTTGACTGTGTTTTTAGGCACCAGATTCTACAAGCTAATTGTAAAAAATCCCTCTCTTCCATGCTACAAATACCTAATCACGTCATTCATCCCTTTTATATATTCTACATTAATTTCTCTATTGCAATTCTAACTAATTTGTGTGTGTATATGCATATGTCTGTGTATGAAAACATACGGCCTGGTTTCCAGTCAGTCAAAGTCAGTCCAGCTACATTTATCCTAGCAAAGGATCAGTGTCACACAGAATCACAGAATCACAGAACTAACTAGGTTGGAAAAGACTTTGAGATCACCAAGTCCAACCTATTACCTAACACCATCTCACCAACCAAACCATGGAACTAAATGTCTTAACAGTCTGCAGAACAAGCCCCATATAGTCCATTAAATCAGTATATTTGCTGCAGAAAGCAAACAGATCTTTGCCTAGAAAGAGGCTTGTTCAGTCATTTCCTGGCCGTATCACTTCTCCATGTATTTTTAAGCTGTTCAGTGTTCTCCTATTGAACGTCATTCCATATAGACTGCATTGCAGATAATCTTCAGAACATAAGTCCATTGATGACGTATTTGGGTGGCTGTGTGCTTCCGATTTCTCTGGTTTTCTGTGCAAGAGTTTAAGAAGATTTGAAAAGGGCAGAGTTGTTTTTGGCATGAGCTTTTATAGGTACACCACAGCTACTACTGTCCTGGGAAAAAAGAATGAAACAGAAAGTGATAAACCCTTGAAAATAAATTTTTCTTGCTCCTCAACATAGCTTTATTTCTTCTTTAGTTCTTTATGAGAAGAACCAATAAGCAATCAAGTAATAAAGAATCCAAATGCCCATCTAGTGACTTAATAATAAATCCACTTTATTTCTTTTTTGGACAGATGTTAGAGTCTAGAATTTGCTACAGAATGCTTCAGGCAGATGCTCAGTCA
The DNA here is from genome assembly GCA_013390005.1 of Calyptomena viridis. Lineage (NCBI taxonomy): Eukaryota > Metazoa > Chordata > Aves > Passeriformes > Eurylaimidae > Calyptomena > Calyptomena viridis. Next base: position 8,056 of record WEIV01027556.1, on the reverse strand, counting down.
GACTGCACGCTGTCATCCCAGAATTTCTTTTTCTGTGATATGTTTGGCTAATATTCAGCATATGTCAAAATAAAATTATAATCTCCCCTTCAAATTAATACCCTTATACCATATCATTCTTCATGAGTGTTCTTTTTATTAACTGAAGTAATTCTAATTGCTTCAGACTGTGTCCAAACTCAATTTGACATATAATATGTTGTTGGGGTTTTTTTGTTTGTTTTGGGGGGGTGTTTATTGTTATTATTTTTATTTCTGTACAGCTCTTTAAATGTAAATCATGAGTAGCCTCTGGATATCAGGAACAGTTTGGAAATCTTCCTGTCATTTTATATACAGTATGTCATTTCAATAATGGTGACAGTACCTAGTGATTCAAAATACAGTGATACAACTTGTATCTCCACTACAAATAGTCCAATAATGAAGGCATTTTAGGAGATAGCTAAAGTTACAGACAGATAAAGTAGCAATTCTTAATAGCAGGAAACTTAAAAAATAAATCTGATTTATTTTCTAGTTTGAAATTGCCTATTTAGGATCAACTTTTAAATAAGTACCCATAAATAAATCTACAATGTATTCCCCACCTAGGTAAATACATAATTTCAGATGTCACTTAGACAATTGGGAATCCCGAAATATCATGTAAATAAAATGCAACCATTGGTAAAAAATCTAAGCGTCTGTTTTTGTGAGAGAGGTAAAAGAGCAAACTAAAGGGAAAAAAATTAAGTATTTCCTGAATTTAATTAACAGTATTTTTCTATAATATAAAAAACTGAACCAGGATAACAGTTCATAGAACATATCTGAATGCCACAGTCCTTTGGTCCTCACACAGGGCACCAGTTGTCGCGGGACAGTCAGCGGTGGAAGAGACGGGGCAGATTGCTTGCATGCAATACGCCGATTTTATTGAAACAGAGAGCAGTATTTATACCTTTTTTGCAGTTACTAAAAATAGACCCTTATATAACAGTGTGTTTCTCAATACTATTGCAAAACTAGAAGCTATCACTGACCAGCACAGATACATACCATGCATGCCTTTCCTCTATGCTGTCTTACTTGCAGATTGGCTGCATTGCCTGCCATGGTTTGCAGCCTAGCAGTGTTACTGCCTTCACTTCTGACATGAGTTCAGTAGTGCTCTCACTTCTGCTTTCTAGTTGTATATCCACATCTGAAAGGAATAGTTCCTGCCAAAAGGAACTACAATTGCATAATTTCATGATCTGCCTGTGTAAAAAGTTCCTCTCCAGCTTTCTTGTAAGGCCCCCATTGGATACTAGAAGGCCACAATGATGTCTGGAGCCTTCTCTTCTCCAAGCTGAACAACCCCAGCTTTTTTAGACTTCTTTGGAAAGGTGCTACAGTCCTCTGATCACTTGTGTGGTCTTCTTCTGGACCCACTCTAATAGGTTCATGTCCTTCTTATGTTGGGGGATGTAGAGTTGGATGCAATACTTCAGGTGGGATCTCATGAGGGCAGAGTAGAGGAGGAGAATCATCTCCCTTGACCTACTGGCCACACCACTCTCAATGCAGTCCAGGAAGCAGGTGACTTTCTGCACTGCAAGTGCATATTCTTAGCTCATGCCCACCTTGTCATCCCCAAGAACCCCCAAGTCCTCTGCAGACTTACACTTGTTGAACTTGGTTAAGCTCTCACAAGCCTACTCAACTTTGTCCAGGTCCCCTTGGATGACATCCCATCCTTTTGTTGTGTCAACTGCACCACTCAGATCTGTGTCATTTGCAAACTTGCTGAGTGTGCACTTGATTGCACTATGTCATTGATAAAGACATTAAAGAGCATCAGTCTCAAGACAGAGCCCTGAGGGACATGACTGATCACTGGACATCTGATATCACAGAATGTAACTTTGCAATGACTCAGAGCCATTGACCAAAACTCTCTGGCTCATTTACCACAACTCTCTACACCCAACTCCTTATCCATTGAATAATTCACCCTTTGAAACCATTTCTTTCCAATTTGGAGAGAAGAATGCTGTATGGGACCATGTCAAAGGCCTCAGAGAAGTCTAGATGACATTGGTCACTCTTCCCTTGTCTCCCATTGCACTTATTCAAATCTTCAAAATCTGAGTACAAACGTATGCAGCAATGTTGCCAATGTGAATTATTATATTATTTTAGCTCCAGAAGATAAAGATAGGTGGAGAAAATTTAATGAGAAATGTCTTCCCAAAGTATAAGGCTCATGTAACTCTAAGCTGTATTTGAACACTTGTCCAAAATTATAATGTGAAATTTTTAACCCCATTTTATGTTTGCTTTTCATTAATACAAATCTCATTTGCTGTGTGCACTCTTGCTTACAAATCATTATTTGCAAAAGCCATCACAAGACTGTTTGTGGCTATGAAAAGTGTTCTTTGTTTTTAAAGCAGGACCTTAGAGCAAATCACTATACAAAAAAAAAAAACATCTTCCCAGGATCCATTTCCCTGATCTCCAGGGTGTTATCACACCTTACTTACTTCCCTCATTAAATACAAGACTAACCTGTGAAGCAAGCAGCATCAAACAATTCTGACTTCATTAGAGTAGTATGGCATGTAAGAGACTTTATCCAAGTACATTTCTCTTTGAAAGACAAATCTACATGTACATTCCAGGTCTGGTTACTTAAAGACCTTCAGATATTTGGTCGAATAACTGCCTTATGTTCTGGGTGTCTCAGTAAAAGGATTCAAACATGCTTATACACTGTCTGTACCTCAAGTTTGCAAAGACACTAGGGGTGGTACCGTAACTTTTGGGAGATGGAGGGAGAAGAAAATAAGTATTCATTAAGGATGAAATATGATTTTTTAATTCAGGTATTCAATATCCATATCATAAACCTAATAATCGTTATCTATATTATTTCATCCAAATAGAAAAATTTTACAACTTGCTATTAGAATGGTATTGCAACTTGATAAGTTTAAAAACTTTAAATGAACATTCTTGTCTTTCAAGTTACAATTGTGTATAGCAATATGTTAGACACAGATGAAAGTTGAAAATGATTCTGTGAAACCTACTGTGCCCATATGGCCTCAGAAATATCTACGTGAACAACATTAGACTAAAAGCTCTTGGGACAGGTAAGAGCCTTCAGTGGTTTTTTGAGTTTCTAGATAAAAAAAATGCATTTTATTTTTTAAACTCAAACCAGAAAGATTTATTAATCGACTAGTTTTAAAGCACTAAAAACAAAAAATAAAATACAATATAAAAGACTTGTTATTTATAGAGGGCAAGAAAAATTTATTTTCCACTGTTTTTCAGAAAAATTCTATGGAAAAAGAGTAACAAAATTATAGAGCCTGTTCCCATCCAACGTTATCCCTTAACAGCTATCTTAATCATAACTCTGTTCCATATAAGCTTCATCCTATTATTTACATCAAAAGAAACAGTGGACAGGAATAAAAAAAGGCAGAGAAAATTGACTTACACTGACTGCTTCAAGAGCCTTAGTGATGCAGAGTTTTGTTACCAATCAGTCAGAACTAAACATTTAAGCACTGGTCAAAAATAGGTCAAAATATAAAATAAGGAAAAAAATACTAAAATCATTGTAAATAACTACATTTTTGTACCTGCTAAAATCTTTCTCTGGACCACATCCAAAAGACTAAAGTGAAGAGGAGGAAAAAAACCCTATTGTCATCTACAGGTCTCCTTAAAAGTAATTTTCAGCACCTCAGAAGCTACTAAAACTATTACTCTGCAACAGAAAAAAAATAGGGGAAATGGAAACCAGAAACAAATCTTCACAGCATTTAAATACTGACTTTAAAAAAAGCTTTTTAACCTAGTTTTAAAGTAGCATTTTGGGACCTCTGTTGACTTCTTCTGTGAAAGCACTCACATAGAAAAAGCAGCAAACTCCCTACACTTTTTTTTAGGAAAAACCCCATCTTTTTCTTTATGCTTTTGTTCAGATGAACACCTGGCCCATAAAATTAAGTGACACAACCTTCCCCGGAGTGCTGTTTTTGTAGAAAGCTAACAAAACTTTAAAAAGTATATATTTTTTGCCTCATTGGAGCTTACACAGCTTTATTTTACACTATTTCCATCTGTTTCTCTGGCTCAACTGTGGGTGCTAATGTGTTTAATGCAAGCTGTATCATTTGTCCAAGAGAAGTCTTCAGTCAGCATGTTCCTGCCTAGTTCTGGCTGGCAACCCAGCCAAAAATATTCCAGAGAGAGAAAGACAGGAGGTGAGGAAGAGCCAGGAAGGGAAGAACAGAAAGTTTCTCATTTCTTCTACAAAAGACTGCACTTGTAAATATTGGATCAAAGATTCATCAGGGATTAATGGAAGGAAGAAAGTAATTCATTTCTTGGCGGGAATGGAGGGGTCCTGAATTAATTATCATGAAAATACCACTCAGGAATATTTATAATGGCTTTTTAGTTGGGATGACAGCTGGCCTAAGATCTTCCTCTGCCTTCCATCTACACCAAATTCCACTGCTCTTTTCTCGCACCAACCTCATACCTTCGTTATAGAAGCCTTTAATGAAGCAAAGGAGGAAGGAAACAGGCAAAAGAAGCCACAGAATCCCTCAATCCTTTAAGAAATTATAAACAAATTCTTTAAACAGATTTACCTCAATTATGCTTCAATTACTTGTATTTTTCAATATTTCATTATTGCAAATAAAATGGAATTCAAATATTACAGAAGCTTGGAGATATTTATGTTTTAAATTCAATGCCTTGCATGTAGTAGGTGCTACAGGAGTAGATGTGAAGAGTGCAGATTAATATTTCCTTTGGATTTTCTCCCATTCATTACATGTCATATAAGCAGGTGAAAAAAAAAAAAGACATGGTATTTTGTGCCAGGTACAAAAGAAAATGGCAGGTCTTAAATGCTAACTCTTATCTACAGGCATAATACAACCACAGCAATTTGAATTTCCACATAACTGCCTGATAGTGAAGTGATAGGTTTCATTTTGTTTGGGATTTTGATGCCACCCTTTCCAATGTCTGCCTGTACTGCATTAGACAAAACAAAATCCTAACAGCTGTCATGTGCAATTCATTCTCCCTCTCAGCTTGTCCCTGAGGGAAGAATTGTGTGCACTGGAGTGTTTTGGTTTTGATAGGCTTCTGCTTCTTTTTAAAATGTACATGTTTTTTCACCGTTTATATTAGAGAAAAGAAACCCAAGAAAATATGCCTCACACATGAAGAGAAGTACTGAATGTGGAACGATTTAGGAAAGATAATCGGAGCTGGCCAACCACAGACTTGCTAGTCTGCACTAACCAACCAGTTTTAGTAAATCTGCTCCATAGATCAACACAGAAATGTCCACAGCAGCACATATGGGATACGCCCTAAATCATGTAAGTCTTCTTAGAAAGTAGTTGATGAAAGTTATATAGGATCTTTTCAGCTAAATTGAAAGGCTTGAGATTAAAATGGTGTTTTTCTCTAGGTAACTTAGCAGTACTTCGTTCATTTAACACGTCGCAGTTTCAGAGGCATGTCAAGAATATGTATTTACATTGGTTATAAACTAAAGAAAAAAATAGGATTTTAGTTTTTTTATCATTATTGTATGTTCACTAAAGAGAAAAATAATGAAGACAGTCCATTGGCCTGCTCCATGGAGTATGAATGATTGTACAGTGAACTCAAGGTATCATCATTACACTAATTTGTCAGAAGTATGTGACAAGTATACAGGGAAGTTCAAGTGCAGATGGATTTTCAGAATTCTAAAACATTTTAGGCTGGGATATTTATATATCTGAGCACATATTTTGAAAGGTTCTTTTAAGAAATAAGGATATACTGTTTCCACCTAGAAGCTAAAGGTAATTTCTACCTTAACATTAAATTGTTTAATTACAAAATAATTAGTTCAAATGCTTTGAGAATTGACTTCAGCAATTCCCTGTTCCTCAATTCCTTGTCTGCAAAACAGAAATGCTTTCACTTGTTTTCTCCTTTATCTGCACTTCATGAGAACAGCTATTGTATGTATCTGCTAAGTGGTAAGCTTTTTACACAAATTCCACAGCTGTGTGATCTTCCTTTCTGCTTCAGTATCCATGAGGCACATCAGATTTATTGATGTGTGATATCAATTTTGCTTCTAGGTGTTCTAATCTTTTCTCTTTTTTTGTCTTTTGAACTTAGTGCTTTGTTTATCTGATCTGTGTTAAAAGTACGGATGTTTTATCATACTACTTGCCAGACTGCAGAAGCTTCTTAACAGAAATGTATTCAGCACTAAATATGTTTAGTACAGTAGTTTAAGTAGCAAAGCAGTATTCAGAAAAACCTTAAGTAACAAAATATATATTCAGAGATTACTAGGTGCTATAAACTATATATAGGAGTAGATGCTCCACAGGGCTCCATTTTAGAGCCAGTGCTCTTCAACATCTTCATAAACAATTTGAATGCAGGACCTGAAGGTAGACTAAGTATGTTAGTGGCTTAGTTAGAAGTTTAGTGATGACACTAAATTGCGAAGAGCTGTTGACTCCCTCGAAGGCAGAGAGGTCCTGCAGAAAGCTCTTGACAAGTTAGAGGGCTGGGCAATCACCAACCATAGGAAGTTGAACAGGGGAAAGTGCCAGATTCTGCACCTGTGATGGGACAACCCTGGATGTATGCACAGACTGGAGAATGAGATGCTGGAAAGCAGTGTAAGAGAAAGAGACCTGGGGGTCCTGCCCGATGGCAAGCTGAATATGAGTCAGCAGTGTCCTGGCAGCCAGGATGGCCAACTGTGTCCTGGGGGGTGTCAGGCAAAGCATCACCAGCCAGTCGAGGCAGGTAACTGTCCTGCTCTGCTCTGCGCTGATGTGGCCTCACCTTGAATATTGTGTGCAGTTTTGGGGCACTGCAAAATAATTCTGTGTTAGGTAATTAACTAGAACAAAAGATATTCTATATGTAATAGATCGGGTTTCCACCATCTTTCTTAGAAATGGACCTAAGAAAATTCCTGGAAATATTTTACTTTACAAAATCCTAAGTACAAAAAATAAAATGCCTTCACATTTTGGATTGAAATACTCATCAAAACAGAAAGAAAGCACAACAGGGAAAAAATAAGCCCCAAAAGCATGATGAGATTATCCATATGGAATATAAGCCATCCTGTTTCAATTCCTTGCTTTGAAAGTTTTGTAACTTTATGCTACTTCTTAGTTTATTTTGCTGTTTTAAATTCATAAGTAAATATTTCTTCCAGTCAATTGGCAGACCTCTAAGTTTCATCTTAGTGAAAAATTGAATGAAACTTCTCTTGAGTCTATCAGTCACACTGCTGTTTTTCATTTTGTCTGTCTAACAGGTACAGGTCAATGTCTTGGAATCTGATTTGCTGATAAAGAGCAACTGCTTAAACAGTACTACTTCTATGATTTGTCACAGAATATATACTTCATTCTCTCAAACATGGTATTACTGAGTTCTATGGTGAGGAATGAACTTCTTTCATCTGCATTTCTTTATACAACATTCCACATACTATTTTTCAAAGAATAGGAACAATAAGGCTCCTGACAGTCCTGAGTACATTTTTACCTCTACTGGAATCTCACCATCTGCACTATGGATTTACAGCTTTTATGAAAGAACAGCACCTCCCACACATAGTACTTCTATCTCCTGCAAGGTTAGTATTTACCACATCTGTCCAAGACTCTCAGCATACAATGTATTTCAATAACTCAAAGAGCAGTAGGTCGAATGTGTATAGGAACATTAATATTATTTCCTAAGCCCAAGTCACAGATTTCAACAAGATGATATACGGAAGTGGCAAATATAAGAGCATCCCTAAAATATTTTATGTTTGTTGCATTTAGTGTCATTATTAAGTGTCGTGGTTGAGAGGGACAAAGCAACATTGAATACACGTGCTGTGTGCCGAATCCCCTTTTCTTTTATTTTTGTTTGTTTGTTTGTGGTTTTGGTTTGTTGTTTTGTTTTGTTTGTTTGTTTGCCTAGTGGGGATATTTTTGTACTTGGGATGATAGTAACAAATCCAATT